>VXBD01009675.1:24730-41666 GCA_013399975.1 Indicator maculatus | reverse complement strand
CCGCCGTTTTCGGCGGCGGAGTTAGCGCGGGGACTTTGAGGAGCCGGAGTGGGACGAGGATCGACGGTGGCGAGACAGGGTGGGGGGCGAGTTTGTGACGCTGCGGCCGGAGCGCCTCGCTGCTCTCCGGCTGCTGTTTGCTCAACCTCTGGCCTCGGGGAAGGAGGAAGGAGNCAGTGTCTGGAGCGGAGCACGCGTTGTCAGCTGGTGAGCGCAGCGGCCTTTCACGCGGCTCCCCAGGGAGCTGCGCGCCCGCGGTGAGCTCCATCGTCACCCCCTCCCCTCAATCATCATCATCATCGTCCTCCTCCTCCTCGGCGGCCCCCCAGCCCCAGCCAAGCACAACAGCCAGCATTCAAGCCCCCCCTCCCTCCCTCCCCTCGCACAACAGCAGCGCAGTGGCAGCCACGCCACCTCCCAGCAACCGGCAGCACGCGAGGGCACCGCCGGGGCACCTGAAAGAGTCAAAGCCAAAGAAAGGGAGACAAAGGAGGAGAAAAAGATACGCAGGAATGGCCCAGCATGTCTCCTCCGACAGCGCGGAGAGGCAGGCGCTCCCCAAGGGACGGGCGAGCCCACGGGCGCACACAAGCATGGACGCATGCACACACGTGTACACGATCGCGGGGGTCCGAGCCGCTGTATCAGGAATGGAGTCACGCAGCCACCCCCTTGCTTCCCACTGTGCAGGAGCAGTGGAAAGCATCCCAGCTTCTCACCACCTCGCAGCCCCGGCCCTGCGTGGAGCACCTCCCGGCTTGGTCCCACCTGTGATACTGCCACCCGCGGGAACTGACCCTGGCACTCGGCAGGGGCCGTCCTTGTGTCTGACCACCCGCTCTCACATCTGCCTGAGATGTACCTGTCAGAGAGAGTGGGAGAGAAAAGTGTGTGGGAAGGGTCAAGGGAGAGAATTGTGTGTGGGTGAAGCCCAGCCCCGCAGTGCCCAGGCTAGGGCCAGGAGCCGCCTGGCTGCAAAGTGCTCTGCCTGGGGCATGGGTGTACCCTGGGCTGGGGAGTGTAGCCGGCAGCTCTCCTGGGGCCAGGGTCTGGCCCCGGAAAGCCATCTATTGCCTGCCACCCTCCTCCCGTTTAACCGGGCTGACATCGAAGTGCTGGAGTGTGTCCAGAGAAGAACAACTAAGATGGTGAAGGGCCTGGAGAACAAGAGTTATGAGGAGATGAGGGAATTGGGACTGTTTAGTCCGGAGAAAGGAAGCTGGGAGGGAGATCTCCTCCGTCTTTAAAACTCTGACGGGAGGTTGTTGTGGGGTGGGTGTTGGTCTCTTTTTCCCAGTAGCAAGTGATAGAGCAAGAGGGAATGGCGTCAAGCTGTACCAGGGGAGGTTTAGGCTGTACATGAGGAAAAAGTTTTTCTCTCAAAGGGTTGCCTGGCACAAGGACAGGCTGGCCAGGCTGCTGGTGGAGTCACCATCTCTGGACGTAGCCGTGTAGATGCAGCACTCGGGGATATAGTTTAGTGGTGGACTTTGTAGAGTTGGTAGAGCTGTTGGTTGGATTCGATGATCTTGGAGATATTTTCCAACCTAAATGACTGCATTCTTCGATACTTCTAAGTCCGTGTTCTCCTTCGGGGAGAAAGGAAAGAAGCGTGACCAGTGTGAGGTGCACACTGAGCTGTGAGGTGCACACTGTGAGCGCTGGCCATTGCCAGGCTGCCCCGAGAAGGGAAGGACAGTGAGGCCTCCTCTCAAGTGCTATCGAACGGCGCAGGATGCCTATGGGAGCGCAGCCAAGGCGTGTCAAAAGCGATTTGAGCGGCGAGGCCATTTAAACGCTACAGTGGGTGACTTTCTGGCGCGCGCTCTTCTCCCTGCCTGCTTCGGACCGGCAGGAAGGAGAAAGTGTTTTTACCGAGCTGCCTACGGGGGTGGGTGCGGCACCCCCAGCGCTCCCCAGCCCGCTCCCGCGCCCAGGCGCTTCCCCCCGGGGGCCAGCAGCGGAGCAGCCATCCGTGCCCCGTCCTGCGTCTGCTCTCCGCTGCTTTTGACCCACAGCTCGGTTTGACCGGGGATATTCGGTGTGGGTGGTGCCGGCCCGCTTCACCTGCTCCAGCGCGGCGGGTATCCGGGAACTGCATTGGGAAGTTGCGCTGCCAGGGAAGCGAGATTTTTGAGTGGGAGAGCAAATCAGCTCCGTTTATGAAGATAAATCTTTTTTGTATTTCACCCCAGTTTAGTTCCCCGTTTGTCGTCCCTATTTGTCTTCTCCTTCCCAGGGCTCTCCCCTCTCTGCTCCCTTCTCTTCCTTTCCCGGTCCCTTGCGGCGGACACCTCCTCTCCCTGCCTTCTCTTCCCTTGCTCTACACCGAGGCAGCAATCACTGGAAGACGCGCTGCCGCCGCCGGGGTACCCGGGAGAGCCGCGGACGAGCGGGTCTGATGCACTTTTATGGGGCGGTTAATCAACTGCAAATCAGCGAGACAGCGCATCAACCCATCTGCTTGATAGATATTCAGGAGGGCTCCAACCCTTTTGAAGTCTAATTTCTTCCCCGGGAGAACGCGCCGGGTAATTTACCATCATTTCACAGGGAGGGCGGTCAGAGGGTTAACCCTTTCCCCCAGTGCTACCGCCGCAGGTTTTCCTCCCGAGCGAGCAACTTTTCAATGCCTCCTAGCCTCACCGCGAACTTGCAAAGGTGCCTCTTTAATGGGACGTGACTCACTGAAATAAGACACCCAGCCCACCGGCACGGTAAAGCCCTCTGCCGCTTGTCAGACCAGTGTTTAAAAAATCTGTTCGGGGCAATCGAATCCGTCGATCTCACCGGGGCAGCGCCTATCGTTTCCTCTTCAACCACCTAGTCATACTTTTATGTTTCAAGATCTTTGCGGTTTTGTGTTCCCACCCAATGCTCAGCAACACACGTTTATCCGGAGGCAGAAGCAAGAGATGCCCAGGATGGCTAGCAGTGTAGCGCTTCGTGCACGGCCCGTAGTGCCGAAATGCGCTGCCAGGTCCTCGGAGAGAGCGACCGAGCCCCGACCCGGCGGGTGCCGTGGGCATCTGCCCCTCGGCCGGTTCCCCGGTGCTGACTGCCTGGGGGCGGGAGGAGAGGGGGCTGCTGGGCAGACACTGCAGGACCCCGGCAGGGCTGCCGGGGATTGCTGCGCACCGCGACGGGACGCGCCGGAGGGGATGGCCGGTTCCTCTCCCCAGTTCGGGGCTGGTCTTTTTGGGGTTGATTCCGAGGGGGCGCCAGCCCCCGGCGGTGCACCCTGAGAAAGACGTGGCAGGGCCGTCGGAGCCCTGGTCCGGGGAAGGGAAAAGCGATTGCCGCTGACTTGTTTCCGAAATTTTATTTAACTTTTCTGTTTCCTTCCTCCAGGGCTTTGCCGAAACGGGCGGTAGATGCGCCGATAAACGCTTAACTACCCCTCCCCATGTGTAAAGTTTTCAGGGGGCACTTTGAAATAAGCCTGAGACCGTTTAGTGGCATCACCTGCTTCCCATAAAATCCTAAAAGCAAGCCGCAGGGACCTGGGCGGGAGCTAACCCCCACCTGGAACCGCTGTGCCCTCAGTCCCCACCTGCACCTGGTTTATCTAGAGTCAATATTTTTACCCTGCCCGGGGAGGAATCCTGCTCATTCCCGGCTCTGGGGCGGCATCCGCGATCAGCAGCTACGCCTTGGCCTCCCGTCGTTCCTCGAACATTGGGCGGGCACCAGCCCCCTGGCCGGGGCCGCCCCGCTTCTTACTGGGAGCAATGCGAGGAGACCGGGTTAGTTATTGATTTGTTTGTTTCTTTGTTTGTTAAATCCACCAGCTAGCCCAGCTGCTGAAAGAGCCGTGCACGACAGTCTCTTGCAACAAGTATTCTCTAAGATACCCTTTAGAAAGGAGTGGTGTTGGCGTTGTTTGTTTGTTTAACATAGAAATGCTACTCCTTTTGCTTAAGCGTTTTGCAGGGACAGTTACTGCCTGCCGTGAGGCTTGCTGCTGGTTTCTACTGGAGTAGGATTTAGCTGCCCACAGGGTGAGAGTAAAACTGGGAGCCAAGAAAAGCAGTTGCCTATAAGCTGCTCTTTTGATTAATTTAAAATTTTAGGTTTACTTGTCCTACAGTAAACATTTTTTTATTATTATTAACTTTTTATTGCAACTGAACTTTTAGCGCTCGTCTAATAACAACGCGGTAACTGCTCGGGAACAGGTGTTCCGAAGGATGCCCTGAATCAACAGAGCGAAGCCTGACCTAAGCCAGGAATCGCCATAAAAAAAGCTTGGTGCAGCACCCCTCGTTTCGCTCCTGCCGCCCCATCCCTAACGCCGTTTGCCCAGAGCCGAGGCTGGTGCGGGCGGGTCCCAAACCAATCACTGCTTCCCCGTGGGGATGGCTCTGCCCGCGGGTTCTGGCTCTGTGCTGCCGCGCTGGGAGCAGGAGACTCCCGGGCTCCCGGCCCGGCTCCGCTCTCCGCCCCCGCCTTACCCCGCGGCCGGGACGGGCTCTGTCCATGGTGCCACCACCCCTCCCCGCCTTGGCCGCCGCTGGACACCCTCCTGGGATCTGTGGAGGTTTTTTCTTTCTTTTTGTCTCCTTATTTCTTTTTTCCCTCGGACTAAATGTGTTTACCGTTGCCGATTGACTTTAGGTTTGTTTCTTCTTCCTACTAGTATCGACCTCTAAAACCCCCCTCAAACCAAAATCCCACAGTAAGCAGCTTTCCACCCGACCCACCCCCCTGCAGTGCAGTGTTTGTTTTTGATCTAGAGAGTATCCATAGCTGTAAGACTGGAGGTAGACACGAGGTACAGAAACCCGGCTCGTTACACAGGCGACACGGCAGGACTTTATTTTGGGGTCTGCTGATCCTCTTTTGTACAAACTGTGCAAGGTGATTTTCACCACGATGTTGCTGAATCCAATCTGTATTTTGATTGGTGAGCTTTAGTCTGAAGCAAAATATTGAAGGGAAAAAAAGTTATCAGAATGAAATGGAAAGACCCAAAAGTTCTTACAATGTGCTAAGAATCAATCTTAAGACTGTTGAATCTTCAGGAATGCTNCTCCCCCCCCCCAAAAAAAAAAAAAGAAAAAGTACCAAGTCAAAGTAAATCCTTTGGGCTCTTAAGCGGGTGACTTGACACATACATGAGAGATGCCAGGACTGGATAGCACTGGTAACTGCTGTAATTATTATTTGTGTGTGGCATGGATCATGTTTTCAGAGTGCAGAACTGATAGAAACAAAATGCTAAGATAAAATTCAGCACATAACCCTCCCTAAGGAAAAAAAAGAATCACAGACGTCTGAAATCATTGGCAGTTTCTTCTTGCTCTTCTTGGGGTCCCAGTCTGCTACCTGATATGAAACAGCATCTTTTTGTTGTAAGCTAACATCAGTTAGGGGACATCAGCAGGTGGCACAACTCAGGGGACAGACTTTTCCAGTGTCTCTCTTCCTGGCTCTGGCATGGTGCTGTAGGAGGTTGAACTGGGAGGGGTGAGCTGTGGAGTTGCAGGCAATGCCTTTGCTCTCTTCCTCCATTCTTTAACTGGATTTCTTTCTCATTGGTTTCTGGAAGCCTAAATAGAGGAAGCCTAAAATACAGGATGCAATTGGCCAATGCAAAGAGCCCAAAATATCACTCACAATTTTTGCATAACCTGAACCTGCTTTGAAGCTCTCAAGATCTGAGGTCTTGGTCTTTTAAAGACTTACCTGTTAGTTTAGTTTTATTACAAGGAAGCAATTTCTCTCAGAAGCTCATAATCTCTGGTCCTTCTCTCTGTTTACACAGCCCAAGTGGATTTATCCTGGCAGGAGCCTCTCCCTAAATTGCCTCTCTATAGGGAGAATCTCAGTAATCTGTGGTTGGCAGGCAAAGATCCGGTTCCTTCTCAGCTGGCTCTGCTCCCAGGATGTTAACTTCATCTTCTGCTGCAGCAGGGCCTGCATCTGAGACACGAGGAGCAAACAGGATCAAAGACTGCCTAGGAGAGGAGTAAGAAAGCAAGACAGAGACATGGAGGCTTACTGCTGTTTGAAATGAAACCACTCATGTAACTAGATATAAAAGGAAAAACAAAATGTAACAAACCCAAGGATTAACCCCACCACAGTTCCTGCAGAACTGTAATGTGTTTGAATTTGCAACGATATTTCAAAGCATCTTGTTGATGAAAGGAAATTGCTTTGCCTACGAGTTTAGTTTTGATAGAAAAATAAGGATATTTTTGATCTAAAAATAAGAATATGACATTTTGAAAGCAGAATGCTTCATTTCTATGAAAGAAACAATGGCAGGGGCCTGTGTCTTGTATCCACAGTGAAACAAGATATTTTCATCTGTCTAAGAACTGTAGTTGCTTCTCCCTTCTCTTACCTTAACCAGTGCAGGAATTAGAAGCTGTGGGAGGATCCCTGTTTGTCCTTCTCTGCGTAACTGTGCAGGGTTGGAAACAGAAATCTAATGGTGTTTGGTTTTTCTTTTTTAATTATTTTCTTTTTGTTTGTATTGTGGTAACATGCTCAGTGAGCAGGTGAGGGCTGGAACGATAAGGGTGGAGCTCTTTATTACTGTAAGTCATCTTTCTGTTGATAAATAAGCCTTTGGAATGGAATGGCTCTACTCAGCTGTGTAAGAGTGCACAGAAGGTTTCCATAAACTGAGCTAAACCAATGTGATTAAAACAAGGATCCCATAAGCTGAACTAACACAAGCTATCTAAGGTGATTAAAACAAGGATCCCATAAGCTGAACTAACACAAGCTATCCAAGGTGATTAAAACAAGGATCCCATAAGATGAACTAACACAAGCTATCCAAGGTGATTAAAACAAGGATCCCATCAGCTCAACTGGACCAAGCTAAGACTCAACGAGGCCCTGGGTAACCTGATCGAGTTGGGGATCTCCCTGCTGACTGCAGGGAGATTGGACAGGATGACCTTTGGAGGTCCCTTCTGGTCTGGACCATTCTGTGATTCTATGATTCTATCCAAAGTTATAGAAGGATCCCCATTCAGGAAGGGAAAGTCCTTGTTGTGCATGTTCAAAAACACGATTAACACAATCATAGAATGTTTCACTTTGGTGCTTGAAGTTTCACTGTTTGTTTTTAGCTTTGCTTTTACAGGGGCAGCTTTAGGGTCTGCAAAGCCCTGCTCACACAAAGGTCTGTGTGTTATAGCTGGAGTCATAGGGATCCCTCATTTAGGTCTCTAATGCCACCACTCCTGTAAGGGTGGTGAGCTCTGTCTTTGAATGCCTTAGAATTGTTTATGCGCTTTTGCATCTGAAAGGAATCAGAGCAGGTGAGCCAACAGGAAAGGTGCCTTGAATGTCTCTTGGATGCTGCAGGAATGCCAGCTCCTGGTGTGTTTTGAGAGAACCTGGTCAAAGTTAATTTTTTGCCATTCAGGCTTCTGTTCTTCAAAGACATAAACAAAGCACATCTCTCCCCTTACAAAATAAATAGTTGCCTGTGGCCTTTTCAGCTGGGTGCCTCCAAAAAGAAACTTCAGAGTTGAGCCTCCCAGTGTCCAGAGTTCCCAGCCCAGTGGGTGGACACAGGCAGTAGTGGATTGCTACCCATCGGTCTTGCACCCTTATCTCTCTGGCTGCAGAGTATTGCCTTTCTCTTTCTTCTCTCTCTGCTCCTGTGGGAGAGAGACTCTCTCTTATCTGGTAGCAATGGAGGAGTATCAGAGGCCTCTTTGGCCTGAGTAACTTCTTTTCCTCTGCACAATCTTGGCCTGTTTAGGCCTAATGCTAGGGTAAAAAAGGGGGAGCAGAGGGGGGCAGTTCAGGCTGGCCAGGCCTAGCAAAGTTGGGGGGAAGAAAGAGCCCTGGGGGTTTTAGGTGAACCCCAGGTGGGCAGAAGGGGGTGACAAGTTGGACTTTGATGATCCTTGAGGTCTTTTCCAACCTTCTGTGATTCTGTGTGATCCTGCTGGGCTTTTGGTTTGGTGTAAAGGACCTTAATGTGTTGCATCTACTTTACTATGTTCCCCACTAATGCTTTGTAGTTTTTGTAGTGTATGATGGTAGTATATGATTGCTTTTTTTGTAGTATATGATTTGCTTTTGCCTTTAACCTTTCCCTGCCTATCCAATCCATTTGTGTGAGAGTTCTTCTTTCACCCCTTTTTGGAGCAACCTGTCCTGCTCTAAACTAGGATATTCCCTTACTGGATTCACACCTAAAAGTATCCAAGCCCTTATTTCCAGGGGCATTCCCGGTGGCTGGGTCGTATGGGACAGATCCTCACTAAAAAAAAAAAAAAAAATAAAAGGGAAGCAAAATAGGAAAGTGCCTCTCCTTCACTTAGCCTTTTACTTCCTTCCCCTTCCTGTAGCAGACACGACTGTTAATTTGCCAGCACAGCAATTTCTTTTGGCACGGGAAGCTGCCCATTGAAAGGACTGCTACTACAACTCTGTGTGACTCTTCTACTAGAGGGCTGCAAAACAATGGTGTTTGTAGTGGGTGTCTGCCCTTTGCTACGCAGCCATAAGGGGTGTTTCAAAAGCCCCCTACACGAATGAATACCTATTCAGTCAGCAGATGGGGATTTGGGAGCCTCGGCATGCAGGGGAGAGCCCAGCCCTTTGCTGGGCCCGTTTTGAACGCTCAGAGAGCTGCGCTATGTGGGCTCGTGCTCTTTGGAGTCCGAAAAGAGGGGGAGGGGTAGGGAAGTAGCTCCTAAGCAAAGGTGATAAGCTGGGTGAATGGTTGTAGGCTATGCCTTTAAAAGTTTTTCACAGATCTTGAACAGAAAGTGGTAAAATGTAACCAAATCTCTATCGGGTGTAACAAGGAAAATAATGGTAAGTTCTAAACAATGCATTGGAGAGATAACAAACTTACACTAGTAATGAAAACAACTTCTCTCTTTTTTTTCACCTTTTTTTTAGCTCGGGCTGATGCTTCTCCTGGCTTTACTGACCTTGACTGCTTTGCTTTTGTTGTGAGTGGCATTAACAACAACTTCTCTACTCTTTCTCTTTGCCCTTTTGTGTCCAAGGTAAGGAAGGGAGGAGGGTGGGGAGAAGAAGCTATTAGCTCCCCTGGGTTTTTTTGGCCAGGGGGGTCTTGTGCTGTCTATTAATTGTAAATATCTGAAAATATTGCATATGTGGTACATATTCATTGCATTTCATTGTAGATTGTAGTTTTGCTTGTAAATACAGCTTTCATTTGCTTCCAGCTGGGCTGGTCTGGCAAATTTAACGTTGGGGGGGAGAGGAATTTCCAACCCACCACACTGCATGACTGAAGAGCAGCTTCACTTCATATTGAAAGCAGCAAAAGGTTTAGTCCTGCTTGTGAAAGGGAGATGCAGCCTAACAGTGGGAAAAAAAATCAGTGAAACAGTGGAAAAAGTAAATAGAAAGTTAACATTCAGATTCCTTTGAATTTTGTCTCTAAGTTCATGTTATGGTTTGAAGGGGGAACTTTAGCCTAGTCCCTGACTGCAAAGACTGAAAGAAAAATAAATTACCACTGGATGTAAAAGGAAAATAATGCTAAGGTCTATAGAATTCATTGGCTTGCTAATGGGATATAGAGTAGTGGCACAAACAGTTCTTGCTCTCTCTTCTTCTTCTGTCGCTTCTGCTTGCAACTTCTCCTTCTCTCTCTCTCTTCCGTGGCCCTGTCAGGGGATCTCTGTTTTGACTTCGGTATGAGGTAAGACAAAAGAGGGAAGGAGTAGGGGAGGAGGTGAATTGTCCCCCGGATGGATCCAGGGGGACCATTCAATTTACAAACAACACAAACTCCTCAGACCCCCTGGATGGATCCAGGATTGTGTTGTTTGTAAATTGTTTATATATTGTACATCTATTGCATATTTTGTCCCTACTCATTGCATTTCCTATTTCTAGATTGTAGTTTGTTTGTAACTATAGCTTCATTTGCTTCCATCCCACACTGAGCTGGTCTGGTAATTTATTTTGGGGGTAGTTTCTCCAAATTTGTGTTGGGGGGGGGGGGAATTCCTCAAGCCATCACAGCTCAGCTGGCTCTAATTTTATCTAGGTTGGGGTTTTCTTGGCATTAGTTTTGCTCCTTTTCAAAACAATGAAAGTGATGCTTCCTGAAGAGGCAAGAAAATACTGAGTGCACATGACAGGGTGTGGGCTCCACTGCCTTACCAAAGTCTTTTGGCCAGGTGGCACAAAGCCATATGAAGGCAGCACAGACGTGTCTTGCAGCATGTCAGTGGTGCTATAACCTGTGGTTTATGGCTTGAACAAAGCACACAGAAAGAATTTGCTTTTGAAGCTTTGTGTAAACTTGCGTCACACGAAAGGAAACGAAAAAGATTTCATTTCTTAATAGGTTAGGTTTGTTTCTTGGGTGCTTTGGCAATAATGTGGAATTAAAAAAAGGAAACAAATCCCCAAGCCCTGCATGTGACACACAGGTGGATCTAGTTTTACTGAATGTCTCTCTCAGTGTCACAGTACTTAGAGGTTGGAAGGGACCGCCAGAGATCATCCAGTCCAAGACCCCTGCCAAAGCAGCATCACCCAGGGGAGTCTGCACAGGAATGCATCCAGGTGGGGTTGGAAAGTCTCCAGAGAAGGAGACTCCACAACCTCTCTGGGCAGCCTGCTCCAGGACTCTGTCACCCTCACTGGAAAGAAGTTTCTCCTCATGTTGAGCTGAAACCTTCTCTGTTCAAGTTTGTCTCCATTGTTCCTTGGCTTATTGCTNATGCAGAACTTGCTGCCCACCAGCACTCCAAGGTCTTTCTCTGTGGAGCTGCTTTCCAGCAGGGCAGCCTCTAACCTGTCCTGGTGCCTGCTGTTATTCCTCCCCAGCTGCAGGACCCTGCACTTGTCCTGATTGACCTTCCTGAGGTTTGCCTGCAGCCAGCTCTCATCCTGTCCAGCTCTGGTTGGATGGCAGCACAGCCTGACAGGTGTCAGCCTCTCCCCCAGTTTGGTATCATCAGAACTTGCTGAGGGGACTCTCAATGCCCTCAGCCAGGTCCTTGATAAAGATATTGAACCAAACTGTACCCAATACTTATCCCTGTGGGACACCACTGGCCACAGGCCCCCAAGGTGACTCCATGCCACTGATGACAACCTCTGAACTCTGTTGTGGAGCCAGTTTGCAATCCACCTCAGGGACCAACTCTTTATTTCTGCCCTTAGCTGTGGAAATTTTTTTTGACTGTGGAATCTAACAATCCTTTAATAAAAGTCTCTTGACAGCATTAGGTTGTTACGTTTCTCAGAAGGTGTTTTGCTAGTGTTTAATTTTTTTAATGGAAAGATATAAAGGTTTAGCTGTTGGGTTAGATTGGAAATTAAGCATTTTGTCGATACAGGATTTCCCTGCAGAGATGCTTTGATTGTTTGCTTGTTTCAGGAAGATGGGACTCTGATATATTCTATTGCCATGATCACACCATTGTTCCTTTCTCTTCTTATGGTTTTTCTCTTTGCATCTGCCATTTGGCCCAGAGATAGCAGGACTTATTCTGAAATTCCTCTGAAATCTTCCTTTCTTGCCCCTTTGTTTCTCTCCTCAAGTCTTATCTTAAATTTTCATGTGTTTCCTGGTAGCTTTCCTTATCTGCTGTACACTTATGACAGCTTTTATTGGCCACTGCCTTCACCTGTGACTGCAGGAAGCTTTCTGCCTTCTTCTTATTTTCCTCTCTGAACTGAGCCCCATCCTATTTTCTTCAGGCTTTTCTTGTGTTTCATAGCATTTGCCATCCAAACACCTAAGTCTTGTCACATGCTTGGATGAAGCAGGCACAAGCATCCTTCTGAACTGTGTTTGTAATTAAGACCTAGATTTCAGATGTGGAGGACCTGCTTCAGAGCTGCTTGCCCAAGCTCTGTGATAGTCAGGAATGAGCCAACACCTCCTGACTCTCAGCTGGACGTAGAATTGGAGAATCATAGAATGGCTTAGGCTGGAAGAGACCTGAGAGATCATCCAATCCAACCTCCCTGCCATGGGCAGGGAGACCTCTCACCTAGCCCAGCTTACTCAAGACTCCCTCCAACCTGGCCTTCAACATCTCCCCAACCTCTCTGGACAATCCATTCCAGAGTCTTGCCACCCTCCTAGTGAAGAATCTCTTCCTAAAATCCAGTCTAAACCTATTCTCCTTCAATTTATTCCATTTCCCCTTCTCCTATCAAAGGACACTCTGGTAAAAAATCCCTCTGATTCCTGTAGGATCCCTTCAGGTATTGCAAGGCACCTAGAAGGTCCCCCCAGAGCCTTCTTTTCTCCAGGCTGAACAATCCCAGTTCCCTCAGCCTATCCTCACAGCAGAGGTGTTCCAGCCCCTGGAACATGCTGGTCTGCAAAAGCAGAAAAAAATAAGAAGTTAGATGTTGCCTCCTAGCAAGATAATCAGCAATGGTATTTTGGCTGGTGGTATCCAGAAGACAGTGCCAAGTGTTCATGTCCCACTGGCCACTCTTCAGGCTTCTTTCCCTGGGAATTGTTTAATTTCTGACTCTAAACAATTAAGCTTGTCATAATTTCCTAATTTGGTAGCTATCTGGAGCCAAAAACACAACTGTTGCTTTGTAGTGGGGTTTGCAAACTGTTCTGGGGAAAACTTCTCAGTTTCAAGTAACATTTCTTGAGAGGTAGGTAGGTTTTGCAGGTTGCCAGGAACCTGTAGCTGTTCAAGGTAGTGAGTGTTGAAGATCTTCATCTCTTCAGAAGTCAGCTGTGTTGAAGAGAGACTGAGACCTTTCAGAGTGCATGGCTCCTGGGGAAGGTCCCAGTGTCAGGATCACCATAAAGCTGGAGCAATAAACACTCCTGAGATCCCACAGGATTGCCTTGAAGGAGCCTGAAAGAAAGGCGATTTCAACATTGGCAGTGTCTGAGTCTTGTATAATTCTCATGTAAGTGTATGAGCTTCATCTAACTGGCAGTGTCTGAGCCTCTCATAAGTGNGACAGGGATCTGCTGGAGAGAGTCCAAGGGAGGGCTCCAAGGATGCTGAAGGGACTGGAGCAGTGCCTGGGGAGGAGAGACTGAGAGCCCTGGGGCTGGTTAGTGTGGAGAGGAGAATACTGAGAGGGGATTTGATCAATGTCTATCAATATCTGAGGGCTGGGGGTCAAGAGGGAGGGGTCAGGCTCTGCTCAGCTGCACCCTAGGATAGGACAAGGGGAATGGATATAAACTGCACAGCACAGGAGGTTCCACCTCAACATGAGGAGGAACTTCTTCACAGTGAGGGTCCCAGAGCACTGGAACAGGCTGCCCAGAGAGGTTGTGGAGTCTCCTTCTCTGGAGCCTTTCCAGCCCTGTCTGGATGTGTTCCTGTGTGACCTGTGCTGGATTCTCTGGTCCTGCTCTGGCAGGGGGAGTTGGACTCAGTGACCTCTGGGTCTGCCTTCCAACCTTTAGTGTACTGTGATACTGTGCCAGCCAGAGTCTGGGTGCCTCTTTGGTTCTGAAGAAATCTATGTAGTTTCAGCTTGAAAAAGAGAAACAGATGTCCAACATTTGAGTTTCATGGTGTGCTTAGTCTGGATCACATGTATATTATTTTTATTATTATTACTATTTTATTACTATTACTATTATTACTATTATCATTACTGCTACTATTACTATTATTATTACTATTACTATTATTATTGTTGTTAGTGTTCACTTACAGCTTCAGCTGTGCAGGTGTTAAGCAACACACCCAGGTCAATCTGGGAGCCAGCACCTGGGCTCAGATGCCCACAGATGACTCCAATAAAATCCCTGCTAGTGCAAAGGCAATGAAAGGCAGAAGAGGGCTGGGTCTTAGTTTAGATGCTGAGCTGGAAAATTAAATTAAAAATGAGTCTTTAGAAGTCAGGGCCAGCACAGGAAAGTCAAAATGAGCATCCCCTGCCCCAGCTTTTGTCGCTGTGCAGAGGAGCGGAAGCTCATCCCTGCCTGGAGGGCTGTGTGTGCCCATGAGATGGCTCTGCTTCACAGGATCTCAGAAGTTGTCCCTTGCTGGTTTGGGCAAAGATCATTTTTTGACATTTCTGCATTGACTGACTGTCCTGGGTTAACACAGCTGCTCTGACAAGCCCCCCTCTCTCTCAGCACAGACAGGAGAGAAAATAACACACACACCCACACACCTCCCACCTCTGAGTTAAGATACAAAAGTGGAGATAAAGAGTTTTACTGGAAATGATCCAATTCACAATTACCTCAGCCTGTCTTTGGTGCAGGAAAGGGCAACGCAATTGTGGTGGGTTGAAATTCCCAGCCCCCCCAATGTAAAATTTGCCAGACCAGCTCAGCTGAAAGCAAAGGCAGCTGCATGTACAAGCAAAACTACAATCTGAAATGTGAAATGCAATGAATAGGTACAAAACACACAACATTTACATCTATTTACAGTTTATAAACAACACAAGAACGCCCTTCCTGGACAAACCCAGGGGGCTACTTAATAGCTTCCCCCTCCCTCTTCCCTTCCCCCCAGTACAAGGTAAAGGAGAGAGAAGAGCAGAGAGTAGTTGTCAGTACTTAACCACAACCAAAATGATGCAGTCAAGGTCAGCAAGACAGCAGAAGCAAGCAGTTAGTGTCTGCTAGAGTGAAGGAAGTCAAAATCAGAAAGAGTTAGTTTACAGAACTATGTCACTTTTCACAGTCTCACAGGATATCAGAGGTTGGAAGGGACCTCCAGAGATCATCAGATCCAAGCCCCCTGCCAGAGCAGAAGCACCCAGGGGAGTCTGCACAGAAATGCATCCAGGTAGGTTTGGAAAGTCTCCAGAGGAGGAGACTCCACATCCCCCTTGGGCAGCTTGCTCCAGGGCTCTGTCACCCTCACTGGAAAGAAGTTTCTCCTCATGTTGAGCTGAAACCTTCTCTGGTCAAGTCTGAACCCATTGTTCCTTGGCTTATCACTGTGAACCACCAAAAAGAGCCTTGACCCCCACCCCTCAGCTATTGATAGACATTGATCAGATCCCTCTCAGCCTTCTCTTCTCCANTGTCCCATGCAGAACTTGCTGTCCACCAGCACTCCAAGGCCTTTCTCTGTGGAGCTGCTTTCCAGCAGGGCAGCCTCTAACCTGTCCTGGTGTGATCAATGTGATCATTTAGACCTTCTCATTATTTTCCTTTTTACATCCAATGGTGATTTATTTACATTCTGCCACTTTCTGTTCAAGATCTGTGGAAAATTTTCTAGGCACAGCCTAAAACTAACCCAAGAATGCAGAAGCAGCAGCAGAAGAGCTGAAGGCAGAAGGGACCTGGCCCACCTCTGCAGCTTGTCCAGGTCCCTCTAGATGCCATCCAATCCCTCTGGTGTATCAACAGCACCACTCAGCTTGGTGTCATCTGTGTCTGCTCTTTAAACTAAGACCCAAATGAAAGCAAACTGTGGCTTGCCCTCTGGTGCTTCTAACACACCCAGCTGTTGGGGTCCCCCTGTCACACCAGAAATGCACATGGGTTCCACCTCTCATAATTTAATGGCATCAGAGCACACTGTGTGCCTGCAGCTACTAAAGCTTTATACTCTTATGGGTTTAACTTGCCAAGCCATCAGATCCATACAGTCCAATAAAGCCACTTGTCCCTCTTAATTCCAGCTAGCTGGAGGCAGGATCCCTCTTAATTCTGCCTGGAATCCATTGCATCTTGTGAAGATGCTTTGGAAGCCCCTTCAGGAGGATCAGAAGCAGCATCAGCCCTTCTGCTGGTTTTGGGTGACTCTAATATTCAGGTTGGTGCTGGAAATGGGAGAAGTGTTTGAGACATTGATCAAGGAATTTGCAATCATTTTCTGGAACGTGCTAGAAGGTGCCCAGAGAAGGGCCATGAGGATGAGCAGAGGGCTGGAGCTGCTCTGTTATGGAGAGAAACTGTTGGGGTTGTTCAGTCTGGAGAAGAAAAGGCTCCAGGGAGACCTTCTTGTGGCCTTCCAGTATCTGAAGGGGGCTACAAGAAAGCTGGGGAGGGACTTTTGAGGGTGTCAGGGAGTGATAGGACTGGGAGGAATGGAGCAAAACTAGAAATGGGGAGGTTCAGATTGGATGTTAGGAAGAAATTCTTCCCCATGAGGGTGGTGAGACACTGGCAGAGATTGCCCAGGGAGGTGGTGGAAGCCTCATCCCTGGAGGTTTTTGCAGCCAGGCTGGATGTGGCTGTGAGCAACCTGCTGTAGTGTGAGGTGTCCCTGCCCATGGCAGGGGGGTTGGAACTGGATGATCCTTGAGGTCCCTTCCAACCCTGACAAGTCTATGATTCTGTGATCCTTCCTGCTCTAAATGATCTGTGTGTTTTTGTGTTACTTGATAAAGATAAGGCTCCACATGTTTAATTTTGCTATGTAACAACTGCTACAAATATGAGCTCCAAACAGGTAAGTCTCATAGCTCATGTTGAAATGAACTTTCACCTTGCCACACTTTTATTTGCTCCTCTTCCTTTCAAAACGTGTAAGTGATATCAAGTGCTGTAAACCAAGCTGCTGGAATCAACTAGGAAATAGCAGAGACCAGGCAGCAGAAATAGGGTGGGAGGGATTTGGCTGCAGGTTATCATCCATTAATTATTCATTTTGTAAACAATGAAGGAGTATAAAAGCAGCCAGAGCAGGTAGGTAGAGGATTAGCTTGTAAAATAATAGAGATAGGGGCAAATAAGGAAAAGAACCCTTAGCAAACAAAACTGAATGCTATTCATAACTGTCACAAGCCTCCCTGTACCAGAAAAGAAAACACCAGGGGATTATTAATCCCTCTCTGTATGGTTGTGAACCAGTGTTTGACCACAGAGCCTGATATGATGAGCGTGACTGCCAGCCCCAGAGATCTGCAAAACACCAGTGGGGAAAAGGGACGCCGGGGAAAGAGTTGCAAGGCTTTTATACCTTGAGTTTGAGTGAAACCATGTCACAAATCTCAGCTGGTTAGGGCAAAAAATGCTTAGGATTTCAATTTCCCTCTTCCCCCT
>VXBD01009675.1:936-24126 GCA_013399975.1 Indicator maculatus | reverse complement strand
CTCTCCATTGTTCCTTGGCTTATTGCTGTGCACCACCAAAACGATCCTGGCCTCCTCCACTTGCCCCCCACCCCTCAGCTATTGATAGACATTGATCAGATCCCTCTCAGCCTTCTCTTCTCCAGACTAAACAGCCCCAGGGCTCTCAGGCTCTCTTCACAGGGGAGATGCTCAAGTCCCCTAAGCATCCTCCTGGCTCTCCCTTGGACTCTCTCCAGCAGGTCTCTGTCTCTCTTGAACTGGGGAGCCCCAAACTGGACACAGGATTGCAGCTGTGGTCTCAGCAGGGCAGAGTAGAGGGGTAGGAAAACCTCCCTAGCCCTGCTGGACACTGTGCAAGGTACTCTTCAGCCTGAAACCTCTTAGCTGAACTCTCCAAGGAAGCATGTAGTTATGCCCTCATCCAAGCATTGTTTAATCAAGGCAAAGGTCACCATGGAGTGACTCTTGTAGCCTGTATGTACAAGACATGAGATGCCCTCCAGGAATCTGTTCTCTCAGGCAGGGAGCCTATATCTTGGGTGTCTGTCACAGCTGCCATTGCACAGGGGGTCCTGGCTTGGTTGAGGCCCCTTGGTAGATTGAAGAGCTGCTCAGCCTGGCTGTGCTGCTGCCTGCTCAGGAGCTCTTGCAGGGAGATGTGCAGTGTGACCTGCTGTCCTGAGCCTTGACTGCTCAGCTGGTTGGGGAGCACAGTGCTGCCTTCTGACCTGCACACTCATATTTTCTGCCCTGTGGGAAGAGGTCAGGGCAAGGGAGGTGGATGCTGCTTATCCTGCTGTGAAGCTGGGGGTATGCAGCACTCAGCATGCTCAGCTCCATCTTTTCTATAGTGAAAGCCACTGTCCACTGTGTGCCCTTCCCTTCTTGTTGTCTCCCTTCTTGTTGTCTCCCTTCTTGTTGTCTCCCTTCTTGTTGTCTCCCTTCTTGTTGTCTCCCTNGCGATTCTCTCTCTGATTCTGCGATTCTCTCTCTGATTCTGCGATTCTCTCTCTGATTCTGCGATTCTCTCTCTGATTCTGCGATTCTCTCTCTGATTCTGCGATTCTCTCTCTGATTCTGCGATTCTCTCTCTGATTCTGCGATTCTCTCTCTGATTCTGCGATTCTCTCTCTGATTCTGCGATTCTCTCTCTGATTCTGCGATTCTCTCTCTGATTCTGCGATTCTCTCTCTGATTCTGCGATTCTCTCTCTGATTCTGCGATTCTCTCTCTGATTCTGCGATTCTCTCTCTGATTCTGCGATTCTCTCTCTGATTCTGCGATTCTCTCTCTGATTCTGCGATTCTCTCTCTGATTCTGCGATTCTCTCTCTGATTCTGCGATTCTCTCTCTGATTCTGCGATTCTCTCTCTGATTCTGCGATTCTCTCTCTGATTCTGCGATTCTCTCTCTGATTCTGCGATTCTCTCTCTGATTCTGCGATTCTCTCTCTGATTCTGCGATTCTCTCTCTGATTCTGCGATTCTCTCTCTGATTCTGCGATTCTCTCTCTGATTCTGCGATTCTCTCTCTGATTCTGCGATTCTCTCTCTGATTCTGCGATTCTCTCTCTGATTCTGCGATTCTCTCTCTGATTCTGCGATTCTCTCTCTGATTCTGCGATTCTCTCTCTGATTCTGCGATTCTCTCTCTGATTCTGCGATTCTCTCTCTGATTCTGCGATTCTCTCTCTGATTCTGTGGTTCTGTGATTCTATGATTCTGTGGTTCTGTGATTCTATGAAACGACACAGATGCTTTCCCCTGGGGCCTTTTTGCCCTGCACTGTGTTGCCTGATCTCTGGCAGCAAATAGCACCTTTGAAAGGCACTGAATTTAGCACATGAAGTAGTTTTAGAAATGTAAGTGCTGTGCTGCCACTCATAAATCACATCTATTACATGACAAGGACAAGGGCTTAGCTACTGAGAAAGTCACAAAATCTTTTCAGCTGCTCAGCAGTTTTCAGTATCCACTTCCCTTATGCCTCTCTCTAAATCCATTTTCTGTTTCCTTTCCCTGCTTTGTTGTTTTTACCCTCATTTTACTGCTAACATAAAAAAGGTGGCTACAGGAATGAGCTTCATTCTTATTTCTGACTCTGTCTCTCTGTCCAGGTTTGTTACAGGCACATTTGCTGCCTCTCTGAGCTGGTAGTTGAGGGCCAGCAGAAAGGGAGGGTGGATAATGTGACATGCATTTTACTTTCAGCAAGCTTGTTATAGCAGCTCTGAATTTTTCATGAAGGCTTCAGTAACCTGTAGCTGAAGCTCGGGGGGTTTCCACCACAAAGAGGTGGATCGGCTTAGCTCTCACTTCCCATCTGGCCCAGGGTGACAGGGACAGTCGGGGGCTGAAGGAAACCTGAAGAAGAGAAAAGTTCATGTGGGACAAGCCATTGTGATGCATGAAAAGCTAAACATGTGCCTCTTGTAGGGACGTGGCTTTGAAACACTTCACTTATCTCTGGCTTCAGATTAGATTTAGCCAGGGTGTTTTACTTCAGACACCGGCACAGCTGTCCCCTCTCTGTAAATAATACCACAGAGAGGCTCCTGCCAACCTTTATTTTGCCAGGGCTGCACTTCTGAGCATCTCTTGACAGCCTGGACCACAAATTCTCTGCCTGCTGCCTGGCCGAAGCGAGGTTTAAGTTAGAGGCTGTATCACAAAGGAGGTGCTTGGCAGTTTGTTGATTTTCATTTTTCCCCTTAAAGAATAAAAAAACCAAACAAACAAACAGAAAATCCCAAAACCTAGATCAAAAAAAGTGATCCAATTGATTAATTTTATTTTTTTAATTAATCATATAGTTCATTAACACAACTCAAACACCTCTTTAGAAATAAGCAGATCATAGAATCATAGAATCCATCAGGGTTGGAAGGGACCTCAAGGATCATCCAGTTCCAACCCCCCTGCCATGGGCAGGGACACCTCACACTACATCAGGCTGGCCAGAGCCTCATCCAGCCTGGCCTTAAACACCTCCAGGGATGGAGCCTCAACCACCTCCCTGGGCAACCCATTCCAGGCTCTCACCACTCTCATGGGGAAGAACTTCTTCCTCATGTCCAGTCTGAATCTCCCCACTTCCAGCTTCATTCCATTCCCCCCAGTCCTATCACTACCTGATAGCCTAAAAAGTCCCTCCCCAGCTTTCTTGTAGCCCCCTTCAGGTATTGAAAAGCCACAATAAGGTCACCTCGGAGCCTTCTCTTCTCCAGACTGAAGCCTAAAGCCATCCTGGAAACAAAACTCTGCTCTGCAGTTTTCTAATGGTTGGCTCCCATAGGGATAGAAACATCTATATGTGGGAGCTGAGCTGAGGCATCCCTCTGGAGGGCATTCTGCACACTCAGTTGGCTATTCAAAGTAACCATCCAAGGAGCATTTTATAAGCAATGGGAAAGCTGGAAAGAAAAAGAGGGTTCTGAAGTTGTAGGGTGCCAGACTAATTTTAGTGCTGCAAGCTTGCTGCCTAAGGTTGGGTTTACACCCGCAAATATCTCATTTATTTCTTTGTTTATTAATTGCATGGCCATGGAGTCTTTATTTTTCTGCACAGACTGATTTTACTGAGGCCAACTTGCTGCCTAAGGTTGGTTTTAGTGTTTTTATATACCCAGGAATTTCTTATTTATGTATTTATTTATTAACTGCATGGTCATGGAGTTTTTGTTCTTCTACACAGACTGATAATAGTGATGCAAACTTGCCCTTTAATGTTAGTTTTAGTTGCCTTTATATGCCCAGAATTTCTAATTTATATATTTATTTATTCATTACATGGTCATGGAGTCTTTATTCTTCTTCACAGACTGATTTTAGTGATGCAAGCCTGCTCCCTAAGGTTGGTTTTAGTGTCTTTATATCCCTCAAATATCTCATTTATTTCTTTATTAATTGCATGGTCATGGAGTCTTTATCCTTCTGCACAGACTGATTTTACTGGTGCAAGCTTGCTCTCTAAGGTTGGGTTTAGTGTCTTTATATCTCCCAAATATCTCATTTATTTCTTTATTTATTAATTACATGGTCATGGAGTCTTTATCCTTCTGCACAGACTGATTTTAGTGATGCAAGACTGCTCCCTAAGGTTGGTTTTAGTGTCTTTATATGCCCAGAATTTCTTATTTATTTCTTTATTTATTAACTGCATGGTCATGGAGTCTTTATCCTTCAGCACAGACTGATTTTAGTGGTGCAAGACTGCTCCCTAAGGTTGGTTTTAGTGTCTTTATATGCCCAGGAATTTCTTATTTATTTATTTAGTTAGTTATTTTAATTACATGGTTGTGGAGTCTTTATTCTTCTGCACAGACTGATTTTAGCGATGCAAGCTTGCTGCCTAAGTTTGGTTTTAGTGTCTTTATAGGCCAAGGAATTTCTTATTTATTTAATTATTTAGAAATTACATGGTCATGAAGATTTTATTCTTCTGCACAGACCGATATTAGTGATGCCAACTTGTCCTTTAATGTTATTATTAGTGTCTTTATATGCCCAGGAATTTCTTATTTTTGGTTGTTTTTTTTTTTTTTCTTTTTTTAATTGCATGGTCATGGAGTCTTTATTTTCTTCACACACTGAGTTTACTGATGCAAACTTGCTCCCTAAGGTTGATTTTAGTGTCTTTATAGACCCAGGAATTTCTTATTTATGTATTTATTTATTAACTGCATGGTCATGGAGTCTTTATCCTTCAACACAGACTGATTTTAGTGATGCAAGACTGCTTCCTAAGGTTGGTTTTAGTGTCTTTATATACCCAGGAATTCCTTATTTATGTATTTACTTATTAATTACATGGCCATGGAGTCTTTATCCTTCAGCACAGCATTCAACAGGACGAGATCTTTGTGTACTTCAGCTAGCAGGCATTAAATTATTTGGCTTTTACTTGTTTGATGCCATGGAATTCATTCAACAGCTACTTGGCACTTGCCTGTCATTGCAGCTGCTTTTGCTTTCTTAGTGTAATGAGTTTTCTGGAGGATGTCTTTAGGGTCTGTGTATGTATTTTTGAGAGAGGACTAGCAAGTATATTCACCAGCTCTTCTGGCTTGCCAGGATTGCATGGTGATGTGCAGAAACCTCTGGGCACAGATGTGCATAAGACTTGCTTCACTGCAGCACAGAACAGCCTCAGCTGTGGGAGACTGGGCTGCCAGCTTATTGCTAGGAAGCATCCATCCATCCTTCATCTCCAGTGGGACTGTATGAATTCAGTTAAAATAAGAGAGCTGTTTTCCTGCAGTTCTTTTCACCTCTGACAGGAATGGGGCAATGGCTTCAAACTAGAGCAGAGCAGATTGAGATTGGATGTTAGGAACAAGTTCTGCACCATGAGGGTGGTGGAACACTGGAACAGGCTGCCTGGGGAGGTGGTTGAGGCTCCTTCCCTGGAGATATTCAAGATGAAGTTCAACGAGGCCCTGGGCAACCTGATCTAGTTGGGGATGTCCCTGCTGACTGCAGGGAGGTCAGACTGGATGAGCTTTGGAGGTCCCTTCCAGCCTGGACCATTCTGTGACTCTGTGACTCTGTGATTCCATGAATCCAAGAGAGATGTGGAGGTGCTGGAGCCAGGGCAGAGGAGGGCAAGGAAGCTGTGAAGGGTCTGAAGAATAAATCTGATGAAGAGAGACTGAAGGAGCTGGGGATGGTTAGTGTGAAAAAGAGGAGGCTGAGGACAGACCTCATTGCTGTCTGCAGCTCCCTGAAAAGACCTTGTGGAGAGGTTGGTGCTGGTCTCTTCTCACAGGCAATTAGTGATAGAACAAGAGGGAATGGCCTCAAGCTGTGACTGAGGAGGTTTAGACTGGACATTAGGAAGAATTTTTCCCCCTCAAGAGTGGTCAGGCATTGGAATGTGCTGCCCAGGGAGGTGGTGGAGTCCCCAAGCCTGGCTGTGTTTGAAGGTGGTTTAGATGAGGTGCTTGGGGCTATGGTTTAGGGGTGAGCCTTGTAGAGTAGGGTTCTGGGTTGGAGTTGGAGATCCTGAGGGTCCTTTCCAATTAGAAAATTAAAGTGACACAAACCCCCTCACTTCTCCCTCTCACCTCAAAGCCAGCCAGTGAAGTAGAATGTAAATGAGATGGGATGGGACTGCTGTGCCACTCCCAGAGCCTTACCTAACCAAAGTCAGGTTATTCTTTCTTTAAACAGTCGTTAGCAGTCAGATACATATTTCATGGGGTTCCATTATATCCTATAGATGCTGGCGCTGGGAACCTTTCCCCCGGGGCATTCCCTGAATAAAAGAGGGGAGAAAACGAGGACTGCACTTAGCACATGCACCCACAGCTTGCTTCATGATAAAAGGCAGCGTTTCCCCATGCAACACCTGCTGTTGTAGTTGGGTTAATTACTTTTCATTGTAAGCAACTTTCCTGAAATATTTATCAGGGTGCCTGTAATTCCCCAAATCTGAAAGCAACACCTGTAAAAAACAGCAACTCTTTGACTCTAATATTTCAAGTATGGCACTCTGTGGGTTCAACTTCTTTTTTTTTTCTGGTTTGGATTTCTGGTGGGATGTGGTTCTGAATTCTTATCAGAAACTGACATTGATTCAAGGCTTTGTTTAGTAAAAAATGGATCTTCTCTGATGTTACACCAGAGCACTGCTGCTTAGAGCACTGTTTCTGTAGCATGATGGTTATTAAGTGTACAACAACATAACGTTACTTTCTTCTTTCCATTTTCAACCCCTTCTCTCTCTCCTGTCTTAGAATCAGAGAATTGCCAGGGTTGGAAGGGACCTCAAGGATCAGCCAGTTCCAACCCCCCTGCCATGGGCAGGGACACCTCACACTACAGCAGGTTGCTCACAGCCACCTCCAGCCTGGCTGCAAAAACCTCCAGGCATGAGGCTTCCACCACCTCCCTTGGCNTCAAGGATCATCCAGTTCCAACCCCACTGCCATGGGTAGGGACACTTCCCACTAGATCAGGTTGCTCAGAGTCACATCCAGCATGACCTTGAAATCCTCCAGGAATGGGGCTTCTACCTTCTCCCTGGGCAATAGAGGAGACTGTATCTTCTGTGACATATGAGACACGATTTGAAATAGTTTTAAATTATTTTTTTTTTATTTGAGACAAGCTTTGCAAGCAAGGAAATAGGTGTGAATGGAGGAGCCCTGTGGCTAAGCATCTGGAGTAGGTTTGGGCAAATATGTCCTGCATGCCTGGCTGTACCTAAATTTGCTCCTGTTGTAGGTGGAGGAATATGTTTTTGTTGCCATGCACAGAAGCAGGGATGGATCAAAGAGCACCCAGCAGTTCTCTTTTTTTTTTTTTTTGGTCCTTTGTACAACAAAACTAGCCCTGATGTAACAATGGCTGTGCCCAAACCCAGCTTCTTAGCACTTTTCCAGAGTCATCACAAGGTGAGGGTCAAGTTACGACTTGAGGGAGTCCTCAGTCATTGCACTCCAGATTTTGATCCAGGGTGATGACATCCTGGTGTTCAGCAAAGTTCCTGCAGTGCAAGGAGATGGTTTAGCTTCACAGTGTCTCCCCAAACCCAAATCCTTTATTCTTTGGAAAGCCCAAGAGTGTTTATTCTCCCCATGTCGAGATGAGGAGTGTTGTCTTTCTTGTATGCCTGGAGAACTCTCATTAGCACAGAAAAAGATTCCTCAGCTTTGCAAAGCTACCAGAAGCAAATCAGCAAGCCCTGTTCTCTTTTCTAAAGCTTTCCCTTCCCATAGCTTTGAAGCATGGACTACAGCTAGAACTAAGAGTACAGGTGAGAAAGACAAAGCAAAAAGAGAAGGGAAAGCTGTGCTGTGGACTTGGAAACAATCCACTTCCTAACCCCAGAAAGTCCTCAGGGCTCCAAAGGAACCTGCAAGGTTAAATGGTCTTGGCATGTGTAAATTATCTTGGTCCATGTAAATTGTCTTGGAGTGTGTCTGACAGGGTACTCAAGGAAATGTGGGGCTTCTGCAGCAGTCAGTGCCTGACATGTGAAGGAGCTGCACCTTTTCCACCACACTGCCTTCAGAGCAAAACTATAAATGGGTAGATTCAGATTGGATGTGAGGAAGAAGTTCTTTCCCATGAGGGTGGTGAGACACTGGCAGAGGTTGCCCAGGGAGGTGGTGGAAGCCTCATCCCTGGAGGTTTTTGCAGCCAGGCTGGATGTGGCTGTGAGCAGCCTGCTGTAGTGTGAGGTGTCCCTGCCCATGGCAGGGGGGTTGGAACTGGCTGATCCTTGAGGTCCCTTCCAACCCTGGCATTTCTATGATTTTATTATTCTATGAATTATTCTCTTTAGTGGAGGCCTGTTGGCCAGGGCATGGCTAAAACTAAGTGATATTGAAAAGCACCCTCAGATGCCAGCTGCATGGTGTTTTGCTCACCTCTGATGCTTAGTACTCTTCTCCCAAACCATTTTAGTGTTCTAAACTGGCAGCCACACCATTCTCTCTTCTGCTGTAGTTGTCTTTGAGTCTGGTGTGCAAGAGAGGGCAGGATCTTTTGGCTGTGCAGGAGTAAACAGGAGGTGGGTGAGTTTTGGGTGTCAGGGAACTCTGGTATGAATGGGTTCTGTTGGGTGGAGCTTGGTGGGTCTCAGCTTCTAGATAGCTTTGCCTTGATGGAGGTTTTAAAGNCCAGCCTCTGGGCACTCCCCCTGCACATCTTTATCACCAGCAATGAGGTCACCTCTCAGGCTCCTCCCCTCCAAGCTCCAGAGCCCTCAGCTCCCTCAGGCTCTCCTCATAAGGAAGATGTTCCACTCCCTTCATCTTTTTTGGGGCTCTGTGCTCTTTCAAGTAGTTCCCTGAGGTTCTTCTTGAACTGAGGGGCCCAGAACTGGACACGATATTCCAGATGCAGCCTCACCAGGGCAGAGCAGAGGGGGAGGAGAACCTCTCTTGACCTACTAACCACAGCCCTTCTAATCCACCCCAGGATGCCATTGGCCTTCTTGGCTACAAGAGCACATTGCTGGCTCATTACTGTTTTTTTCCACTGTATTGGGAAATTTCGGAATTTTCCTAATTTCACCTTTTTTTGCAATTTTTGGAAATTTCCTAATTTCTCCTCTTTGGAAATTTTGGAAATTTCTTAATTTCACCTTTTTAAAATTTGTTAAAAAATTTTGGTAATTTCCTAATTTCTCCCCCCCCCTTTTTTTTTTTAAATTTGGAAATTTTTGAATTTTTCCTTTTTTTTTTTTTTTTTTTCAATTTTTGAAAATATCTGAATTTCACATTTTGGGAAACTTTGGAAATTTCCTAATTTCACCTTTTTTTTTTCAATTTTTGAATATTTCCTAATTTCAATTTTTTGTAATTTTGGAAAAATTTCTGATTTTACATTTTTTGAATTTTAAAAAAATTTCTAATTCCACCTTTTTGGAAATTTTGGCAATTTTGTAATTTCCCCTTTTTTGGGGGGGAAATTTTGGCAATTTCGTAATTTCACCCTTTTTTGGGGGAATTTTGGAAATCTCCCAATTTCACCTTTTTTGGGGGAAATTTTGGCAATTTCCTCATTTCCCCTTTTTTGGGAGAAATTTTGGTAATTTCCTAATTTCACTTCTTTGTAATTTTTGGAAATTTCCTGATTTCACCTTTTTGGAAATTTTGGAAATTTCCTAATTTCCCCCTTTTTCAAAAATTTTGAACATTTCCTAATTTAAAACTCAGCCCTCTTAGGAGAATGAAAAAAAGGAAAAAACAAACCAAACCAAACAGCTTTGCCAAACCTTCTGCTGTTCTCTTGTGCTTTTTCTCTGTCTCCCCTGCTTTTCAGGTGTAAGCCTCCAGCTTGTTTGCTTTGAGAACATCACAGTCTGCATGACCATTAATTGTGAGGGTTTTTGTTTCAAGCTCAGGTTAGAGGGGAGTGTGGTTATGGTTAGTTGGAGCTGTTCGAGCCTTTAAGCTCTGGGCAATTTAAAAGAGAGTCCTTGCCGTTGAGCTGTCCATCAAGGAGATTGTTGTCCCTAAGCCTAATGTCATATCCCTCTCTAACAAGGGTTTGATTGACAGGGAAGTTTGTTTTGGCAGGAGCAAAGGTCAGGATTTTGCTGACAGCTGAACAATGGCAATATTGCATCATCAGCCTGTTTTCTGGAGAGATTCATGCATCCACACAAACCCAACACACGCCGGCACCAGGCGAGGCTGAGCTTTGGAACGCTCAGCGAGGAAAAGTTCTCTCTGCTTTGGCAAGGAAAAAAGTTCTTGCTTTGGTGAGAAAAAGTTCTCTCTGCTTTGGTAAGAAAAAGTTTTCTCTGCTTGGTGAGAAAAAGTTCTCTCTGCTTGTCAAGAAAAAGTTCTGCTTGTCGAGAAGAAGTTCTCTCTCCTTTGGTGAGAAAAAGTTCTCTCTGCTTGTTGAGAAAAGGTTTTCTCTGCTTGGTGAGAAAAGGTTCTCTCTGCTTTGGCAAGAAAAGGTTCTCTCTGCTTTGGCGAGAAAAAGTTCTCTCTGCTTGGCGAGAAAAAGTTCTCTCTGCTTTGGCAGGAAAAAGTTCTCTCTGCTTTGGCAGGAAAAAGTTCTCTCTGCTTTGGCAGGAAAAAGATCTCTCTGCTTTGACGAGGAAAAATTTCTCTCTGCTTTGGCGAGAAAAAGTTCTCTCTGCTGGGCAACAAAAAGTTCTCTCTGCTTTGTCCAGCTCTTGGAGGAGCAGGCTTAAACTGTCTGTGGGGATGTCTTAGTGCAGTGAATCTGACCCACAGCACACAGAAGTGCCCTCTCTGCAGGGCACCCTGGCAGAGTGGACAAGATGGTAATTGACTTTGTCAGTCACTTCCTTGGGGGACCTCCAACAAATGACTGCACCTGTGCATCGCTTCTCCCTCCATTTGAAAGGCAGAAAATGTTTTGTCTGCCTTGAGTTTGAAGGATTAAAAAATAGACTCTAAGTATTTTTGGCTCCAGAAGAATTATGATGCATCTCCCAGGGTTTTTTAAGCTAAAAGGTATCACTGAGGGAGCTGGGGTTGCTTAGCCTGGAGAAGAGGAGGCTCAGGGGAGACCTTATTGCTCTCTACAACTACCTGAAGGGAGGTTGTAACCAGGTTGGGGTTGGTCTCTTCTCCTAGGCAACCAGCAACAGAACAAGAGGACACAGTCTCAAGCTGTGCAGGGAGAAGTTTAGGCTTGAGCTTAGAAAGAAGTTCTTCCCAGAAAGAGAGATTGCTCTTTGCCATGGGCTGCCCAGGGAGATGGTGGAGTCATTGTCCCTGGAAGTGTTTAAAACCAGCCTGGATGAGGCGCTCAGTGCCATGGGTTAGATGATTAGATGGTGTTGGGTGAGAGGTTGGACTTGATGATCTCAAAGGTCTTTTCCAACCTGGTTAGTTCTGTATGAGAAGCCAGATGTTGAGAGTATCAGATCTTCTGAGAGACCTCTTGCCATCTCTTCCTGCTGGGGCATTTTCCCTCTTTCATTTCTTTTTTGAATCTCTTTGTGGAGGAAGTTCTTCACAGAGAGAGAGATTTACCATTGGGATGTGCTGCCCAGGGAGGTGGTGTAGTCACCATCCCTGGAGATGTTCAAGAGAAGCCTGGATGAGGCACTGAGTGCCATGGTCTGGTTGATTGGCTAGGGTTGGGTGCTAGGTTGGACTGGATGAGCTTGGAGGTCTCTTCCAACCTCAGGTGAGCTCATTTCCTCCCATCCCAGCCTACTTCTCGAAGAGTGGACATTCCATGCCCTGACTGGTGACAATTATTTTTGCATTTAATGTGCCTTTAATATTCAGAGCACTGGGACAGGCTGCCCAGGGAGGTTGTGGAGTCCCTTTCTGGAGATATTCCAAACCCACTTGGATGTGTTCCTGTGTGATCTGCTCTAGGTGCTCCTGCTCTGACAGGGGGGTTGGACTGGATGAGCTTTGGAGGTCCCTTCCAGCCCCTAACATTCTGTGATTCTGTAAACTAAAGCAGAGACTTTGAGAGTTGTTTATTGGTGTAACAAAACTGATCTATCACAGTTGAGATCTGAGATATTTTTTTTCCCTCCGTGTTCCTGTCCCCTAGTGCTTGACACTCCCTTTTCCCAGTCTGTGCTCTACAGAATTATTCTCTTCTCCCTCTTCTCCCTCTTCTCCCTCTTCTCCCTCTTCCCTCCCTCCCTTCCTTCTGTCTGTTTTTCCTTCCTTCCTTAGTGTGCATGCATTTATTTATTTCCTTTCCCCACTGCAGCCTGTCAGTTTGGATCTTCGCAGGCAGTCCCATAAAACCGAAGAGGCTGAACTGGATAAACTGACCAAAGAAGAATCCCAAGGAGGAAGCTCTTCAAGCAACCCTGCTCTCACACAGCCTGAGTGTTTAGTTACCATTTGAATTAGATGCTGAAAGTCAACAGATTCAGGACCTGCCAGAGCAAGTGGTTCATTACAAGCTGTAGCTGGGAGCTCTTCCTGCTGCCCCTGTCCTTTTGTTCAGACATGAGGGTATCACAAAAGGCATCATCTCCTCTGCATGAGGTTTGATTTCCCTACTTTGCCACAGTTACTTGGTGCCTTTCAACCACTACTGTGTGGACCTCTCTCTGTTGTTCATGGTTCCTTTCCTCACTAGATGATCATTCCTGCCTTCTTCCATACCTGGAAAGCTCTGGATGCTGGGCTCCCCAATGCTGCTGCCTCATTTTCAGAGGAGCTCATGCCATGAAGCAGCAGAAGGGCAACCTGATCCTAACACAGAAATAATGATAATGCAGTCAGGCAGTGTGGTGGGTTGAAATTCCCCCCCCCCCCCCCAACTGCTTTGGAAAAACTACCCCCACAAGAAAATTGCCAGACTAGTTCAGTGGGTTTTGGAAGCAAATGAAGCTGTGTTCACAAGCAAACTAAACTTCTAGGAAACATGAAATGCAATGAATAGGTACAAACTATACAGCAGATGTACAACAGATAGATATTGACAATTCATAAACAACACAGAAACTCCTCACACCCTCCTGGATGGATCCAGGGGAAGCATTCACCTCCTCCCCCACTCCCTCCCTCCTTCCTGTTACCTCACACAGAAGCCAAAGCAGAGATCCCCTGGCAAGGGCACAAGAAGAGGGAGAGAAGTTGCAAACGGAAGCAACAGAAGAAGAAAAGAGAGCAAGAACTGTTTATGCCTCTGCTCCATATCCCCATTAGCAACCCAATGAATTCCATAGACCTCAGCTTTATTTTCCTTTTACATCCAAGGGTCATTTACTTTCCTTTCAGTCTTTGCAGTCAGGATCCAGGCTAAAGTTCCCCCTTCAAACTGTAGCAGGCAGCTTCCAGGGAGTGCTGCTCATTCAAGAAATGAATGACTTGAATAATGCAGAAATTTTCATTTTTAAGATCCAAACTAGTACTAATGTTGGGGTTTTTATTATTTTTTAGTGTGTGTGGGGGGTTTTTGTTTGGTTGGGTTTGGTTGGTTATTTATGGTGGTTCTTTGTTTTTTAGACTAAAAACACCAAATCTGGATTAAAAAAAAATAACATTACCAGCAGGTGTGACAATTTTTTGCACTTATTAATTCAGCTTTTTAATTTTTTTTTTTAACTAACCTTTCTTTTTTTTCTTTTCAATTTGTTTGCAAGTGCTAAACCTCTTGGAAGGAAACAAGGCAGCAAGGTTTTGCCTTTCACACCTGGTAAGATATTGCTAGAAGCAAGGCTGAGTGGAAGCTGCTCTTCCTCTTCCCTTGACAAGAAATGCTTATGACTCTCAACTTTCTTGTTCTTTCTTTTTTTTTTAAGGTTTCATGTTCTCATTAGTACTTTCCATGGTATTTTGGATTGGTTTGGTTTACATGTTGGCAAATTAAAATCTAAACCCACAAGACAAAATCTGTGGAGGTGCAGGAGGCAGTGCAGAGGAGGGCAAGGAAGCTGTGAAGGGCCTGGAGAATAAATCTGATGAAGAGAGACTGAAGGAGCTGGGGATGGTTAGTGTGAAACAGAGGAGGCTGAGGGGAGACCTCATTGCTGTCTGCAGCTCCCTGAAAGGAGGTTGTGGAGAGGTTGGTGCTGGTCTCTTCTCACAGGTAATTAGTGATAGAACAGGAGGGAACAGCCTTAAGCTGTGGCTAGGTAGGTTTAGGATGAATTTTTCATGGCAAGAGTGGTCAGGCATTGGAATGTGCTGCCCAGGGAGGGGGTGGAGTCCCCAAGCCTGGCTGTGTTTGAAGGTGGTTTGGATGTGGTGCTTGGGGCTCTGGTTTAGGGGTGAGCCTTGTAGAGTAGGGTTCTGGGTTGGACTTGGTGATCCTGAGGGGCTTTTCCAACCTGACTGTTTCTGTGATTCTGTGACTCTCCACCATACTCACTGGGACAGTTCAGTCTGGATTTCTGTTTCAAATGTCTCTTGTGGTGCAGCTGTCTCACTCCAAGCATGCTGACCTGCAAAACCCTGCCCAGTGAGGGCAAAAGGCTGCTCTGGATTTGGTGATGGCAACTGCATCTATATAGAAATGAGTTTGAGCAAGGGGAAGCACCACAAGACCTAGAGCCTCTAGGGAGCATCCTGAAAAGTTTAATGAGTGCCCCTTCTGACAGGCTTTAGCTGGCTTGGTCTGGCTTCCTCCAGCACTTTGAACTATCCCTACCTGTAGCATCTGCCAGGTCTGATTTGGGAGGAGGAATGACACAGTGCCTTGTTTGTTCCAGTTTTAATGTGATTAGCAGCACCTTCACTTCCAAATGCCACGAAATCTAATGGAATAAAACTAGAAGTGGGTAGCTTCAGACTGGATGTTAGGAAGAAATTCTTTCCCAAGAGGATGGTGGGACACTGGCACAGATTTCCCAGGAAGGTGGTGGAAGCCTAATCCTTGGAGGTGTTTAAGGCCAGGCTGGATGTGGCTGTGAGCAGCCTGCTGTAGTGTGAGGTGTCCCTGCCCATGGCAGGGGGGTGGAACTGGCTGATCCTTGAGGTCCTTCCAACCCTAACAATTCTATGATTGTAAATCTATGTTTTTTATAAGCCATGTGAATAAGTAGTGGCTGAGCAACTTAGCTAAATACAGCTAAAGGAGTGAATCATAGGGTGAACAATGCCAACAAGGCTTCTTCCCTCCTGATTCCCCCTAACTGTCCCCCAAGGAGCCTCCATTTACCTACTACCACTTAATGTTCTTGTCTGCCTGGCTTTGTCATACAGCAGCACTACTGGCTGAAGGAGAATCTGAGTTTTGTCTGTGGAGTTTCTGGGCACAGTTGGGGCCACAGAGGGTTTTCAGTGGCCAGATTATTCCCTAAGCTCCCTCTGGTGCAAGGCTGTTGCAGGCATGCTGCGTGCCCGTGGTAGTACTGGGCAGTGATGTTGCATGCCAGGCAGCTGCCAGTGCCCTGCATGGCTCCAGGCACTCCTGCCCTCCCTGAGGAGCGGGGTCTGCCTGTCAGGATAACAGGCCAGCAACAGTTTGCCTTTCCAGCAGTGGGCTCCATTATAGACAGTGCTGGCTGCTGAACAGTGTCTATGGCCCTCAGCACAGGAGGGTGCATACTGGGCAGGTCTGTTTGGAAAGCAGGGATCCAGCAGCTTTCAGATGTGACAGTGATGAGCAGAGGGATTGCCCTGCAGCTTCCTTCAGGTGGTTTGGAGCAGGCTGCAGCACAAATGTTTCCTTTTGCTTTTTTTCCCCTTTTGCTTTTTTTCCCCTTTTGCTTTTTTTCCCCTTTTGCTTTTTTTCCCCTTTTGCTTTTTTTCCCCTTTTGCTTTTTTTCCCCTTTTGCTTTTTTTCCCCTTTTGCTTTTTTTCCCCTTTTGCTTTTTTTCCCCTTTTGCTTTTTTTCCCCTTTTGCTTTTTTTCCCCTTTTGCTTTTTTTCCCCTTTTGCTTTTTTTCCCCTTTTGCTTTTTTTCCCCTTTTGCTTTTTTTCCCCTTTTGCTTTTTTTCCCCTTTTGCTTTTTTTCCCCTTTTGCTTTTTTTCCCCTTTTGCTTTTTTTCCCCTTTTGCTTTTTTTCCCCTTTTGCTTTTTTTCCCCTTTTGCTTTTTTTCCCCTTTTGCTTTTTTTCCCCTTTTGCTTTTTTTCCCCTTTTGCTTTTTTTCCCCTTTTGCTTTTTTTCCCCTTTTGCTTTTTTTCCCCTTTTGCTTTTTTTCCCCTTTTGCTTTTTTTCCCCTTTTGCTTTTTTTCCCCTTTTGCTTTTTTTCCCCTTTTGCTTTTTTTCCCCTTTTGCTTTTTTTCCCCTTTTGCTTTTTTCCCACCCCCCCAGACCTCGCTCCATGGTTATCTAACCAAGGGTCAGAATTGCCCAGGGAGGCGGTAGAAGTTTTTGCAGCCAGGCTGGATGTGGCTGTGAGCAACCTGCTGTAGTGTGAGGTGTCCCTACCCATGGCAGGGGGGGTTGAATCACAGAATTATTGAGGCTTGGGAAAGACCTCTGAAATCATCAAGTCCAGCCTATGAGCTAAGGTCCCTTTGAAACCTGACAATTCTATGATTCAGCAAAGCCCAGGCTGCTGGCATGGGCTGGGGAGCAGGCAGGAGTGAGATGTTTGGTGCAGGCAGCAGCTTCTGAGCCAACAGAACTGTGTTGCTTTTAAAGTTGTTCTTGAATTGTGTTGCTTTTAAAATTGTTCTTGAACTGTGTTGCTTTTAAAGTTGTTCTTGAACTGTGTTGCTTTTAAAGTTGTTCTTGAACTGTGTTGCTTTTAAAGTTGCTCTTGAACTGTGTTGCTTTTAAAGTTGCTCTTGAACTGTGTTGCTTTTAAAGTTGCTCTTAAACTGGGTAGAATTGGTTTTGTTTGGTTTGGTTTTGGTTTTGCCTTTTTGTTTAGTTTTGGTTTGGTTTTGGGTTTGGTTCTGTTTTGGATTTGTTTTGGTTTAGTTTTTGGCTTGGGTTTGGTTTTGTTTTGGGTTTGTTTTGGGTTTTGGTTTGGTTTTGGTTTAGTTTTTGGTTTGGTTTTTAGTTTTGTTTTGGTTTTGAGACTTTTTTTGTTTGGTTTGGGTTTGTTTTGGTTTGGTTTGGGTTTTGGTTTGGGTTTGGTTTTTGGGTGGTTTTCTTGTTTTGGTTTTGGGTTTTGTTTTGCTTTTGTGTTTTTTTAATGCTTTTGTTTGTTTTGAGTGGCTTTTTGTTTGTTTGCTTTTGTTTTTGTTGTTGTTGGGTTTTGTTTTGTTTTGTTTTTTACCCTGTGTTTAACTCCAGCATGGTTGTGCTGGCTCAGTCCTTTGTACACGCTGGTGTACTGCTATGGACATGATTTATTCCTCTTCCAGTACAACAGCAGAAGAAGCTGGGCAAGCACCCAGTCGGTCCCATTGTTAGGCTACCCAGCTGCACTGGGGCAAGAGCAGCACCACATCTGTCGTGTGCCAGGGGGGGATGCACTGCCAGAAACTGGAGCTTATTTTCTCTGCCAAGAGAAGCAGGAGCAGGGCCAGCCTGCCGTGAGCCCAGGCTGTTCTGTGAGCTCGCACAGGCAGAGAAATCTGACAGGCAGCTCTAATCCACTCTGCTGGTACTCTGAGATGACAACATCAGTGTAGGAAGGGGGAGAAAAAAAAAAAGAAGTAATTGAAGTTGCACAAGAAGCAGCAGGGTTGGCTCCTGAGAAAACCAGAAGGAAGAGCTCTGCTGGGACCAGCGTGTGCCTCTTAGCTTAGTGGTGGCAAATGTGTTTATGTTTGTGTTAAATGCCCTCTGCAGAAGGAGGCAATATGCTCTGAAATGTCACAGGTACAGCACAGGAAGAGTCCACCCAGGGGTATAATATGAACAGGCTTGTCATGAGCTTGCTTTGGTTTTATTGTGCAGGAGCAGGCCTGATGTCTGTGGTTGTAAATGCTTCGGCTGGGATTCACTTGTGTGGCAGTTTAGGCTGGGTGCCCCCTGCCACTGCTACATGAGATACACCTCTGGTGTCCTGGGTGCCCACCCAATAGGGGTGGACACAGGAAACGGCGTATTTCTACCCATAAATCCTGCGCCCTATAAATCCATCTGCAAAGTCATTCTCTTCCTCTTTCTTCCCTCTCTGCCCCCGTGGGAGATGCTCTCTCTTATCGGGTAACGGTGGGGGAGTATCTCAGGCCTCTTAGGCCTGTCCAGGCCTAATGCCAGGAGGAGAATTGAGGGGGGTGCAGTCTCAGAGCTGGCCAGCCTGAGACTTGCCTAGCAGTGGGAGGGGGGAAGAAAGAGCCCTGGGGGTTTTGGGTAGACCCCCAGGTGGGAGGAGGGAAGGATTGGAAGCCTCTGGGTACTATGTAAGGGCTCTGTATGATTTGAGATATTTCTTTGCCACTATGCTTTGTAGTGTTTTGTAGTTTCACCAATTGCTTTTCCATTTAAACTTTCTATCACTCTCCAATCCGTTTGTGTTTGTCTTTCTTTTGTCTTTGCCCTCTTTCGGGGCAAGAGAAGATCTGTCTGGCCCCAAAACCAGCACAACTTGGAGGAACTCCCAATTCTCATCCTCGGATTCAGTGAAGGAGGTGAATCCAATTTCTAGGGTGGACATCACACTGATGTCACTGCAGATGTGGTTGTGGTGACAAGTTGGGGGGTGCAGCAGGAGGAATGTGAAGGTCAAATATCAGTGCTTTGGCAAAGTGATTGCCGCTCACTATCTGTTTGCAGCATCGCAGGCACCATGGGCCCTGACCCCACTGATTTCAGCTGTTTTAAAGCAGGGTGTTAATAACCATCACTGCAATCTGGGGTTTGCCCTTGCAATGCCCACTGCCTACTGGCACAAGCTCTCAAAGGAGCAAAAGGGAAGGCATCCTACCAAATGCACTCCTACCCAAGTTCAAATTTACCATTTTTATCTTCAAAGCCTCAACCCAAAGTAGGGAAGGGACTGCCTCACGCCTGGGAGATCATGACCTCCCATGACAGCTACATGCTTCCAAAACAATGGATCTGTCAGCCACAACAGAGAGACTTGGAAGTATGGGAGACAAAGATCTCTAGGCAACTTGGCCCACGATTATGGAATGCCTGGAGGAGATCAAAACCACCACAAAACTTGCCACCTTCAAATCAAATTTAAAGACCATGGCTTTTTAGTTGTGCTTCCCCCCTCAGCATACCACCCCCTCAGAGCAAAGAAGAAAGTCTGGGTAAAAAAAACACGTGCTTGTAGGGGTGTGGAGGCAGGAGGTGAGGTGGAAATGTGGATCTGTTTGGCTCTGTTTGCTGCTGGGGGTCTGCAAGGAAGAGTCTGTCTGTTTCTGGTGTTCAGCCACCTGAAATAGCAGTGGAGCTTCTCACACAGACATTTAGAGCAAAGTCTGCTGAACAACTTTCTTTTGCAAAGTGCTACATCCAGGTCCTGATGAAATGGCCCTAAGAGACCAATCCTAAGGGCAAGCTGAGCACTAAAAGTGAAGGCAGCTCTGAAATAAATGCCTGGTAAAAGATGGAAGCTCAACAGGCTGTCCCTCCTTAGTTTCAAGCCTCTGCTTCTAAGGATTTTGGTGATCAAATAGGAAGAGGCACTGGCATTACATCTACACTTCTGAATACTTCCCAGGAGGTCCACTCTAATGGACACTTGACACTTCTCCTACATAAATTAAGCTGAAGTGATGCCTCTGTAATTTAGACTTAAAGAATTGGAGGTACTTCCCAGTGCCTCTCAAGGAAATTGCTGGCACTTTGTTGATGTTAGCAGGCATTTGTAACGTGAAATAAGCCCTTCAGCGTGAAAAACAGTGCTGTGTGTAGGAGGAGCAGCACTGCACACAGACGTTCCAGGAAAGGAAGGGAGGTTTTCCTTAGTAGTTGGAAGAAAAGCTAAGCAGAGAGCTGCAATGTTCCTAGGATCCTGAGTATCTCACCAGCACTTCCCAGGCCTCAGTTCCCTGTATCATCAATCTTTAAAACCTGCAGCCTTCTTCAGTATGTTTTGAGTGCCTTATCCCTGTCATAAGCCTTCCTGACTTGCTTTGCTTGGTCATTTCTTGGGCACTTTATTCTGCTTGCTGAGGTTTTGATGTGTTTTGCAAACAGATTATGATAAAAAGCAGAAGTGTTTCATGTTGCAGCACCTCTTTTTTCTTTCTTTATACTTGTTGTGCAGAATGATTTAGTTCAGGAAAAGACCCTTAAGATCATAAAGTCCAACTGTGAGTTCATTAAATAGTCAGCAAGGGTACAGACCTAGCTTATTTTTTCATTACCACAGGATCACAGGGGTTGGAAGGGACCTCTGGAGATCATCAAGTCCAACCCCTTGCCAGAGCAGGACCAGAGAATCCAGCACAGGTCACACAGGAATGCATCCAGATGGGTCATGAAAGTCTGCAGAGAAGGAGACTCCACAACCTCTCTGGGGAGCCTGTGCCAAGGCTCTGGGACCCTCACAGCAAATAAGTTCCTCCTCATGTTGAGGTGGAACCTCCTGTGCTGTAGTTTATACCATGGTAACACAGGCAGGCAGAGAAAGCAATGGGAGTTCTTTTTTTTTGCTCTTGCTGCATCTTGGTGTGCAGCACAATAACGTTGTTGATGTTTTGGTTTGAGTTTTTCTTCCTTGTTTGTTTGGTTTGGTTTATTTTAAGACAAGTTACTTGTCAGCAGCTTCCCTGCCTTCCAGCCAGGAGGCTCAGCTAAAGGCTGCAGGTTGCTGCCCTGTGGAGTCTTTATCCCTCCAGAATGCTCTGCAGAGTTGGGGTAGAGTTTGTCACAGTTGTGGAGCTTGAATTTCAAACAAGGCAATGATCCTTGGAGACATGGGAGGCAGGGGTGACTTGTTACACTCTGCTTTAACTCACTTTAACACAGCAAACCTGTGCTCAGCAGAGCACTACAGAAGAGGTAGAGTCCAATCCCTCATCCTGGAAGTTTACCCAAAAAGAATTTGAAGTTTGCAAAAGGGATGCAACATGATGGTTTCTCTGGGACAGACTGACAGAGTTGGGGAAGAGAAGGCTCTGAGGAGACCTTCTTGTGGCCTTCCAGGATCTGAAGGGGGCTACATGTAGGAAAGCTGGGGAGGGACTTTTTAGGGTGTCAGGGAGTGATAGAATTGGGGGCAATGGAGCAAAACTAGAAGTGGGTGGATTTTCAGATTGGATGTGAGGAAGAAATTCTTCCCCATGAGGGTGGTGAGACACTGGCAGAGGTTGCCCAGGGAGCTGGTGGAAGCCTCATCCCTGGAGGTTTTTGCAGCCAGGCTGAATGTGGCTGTGAGCAACCTGCTGTGGTGTGAGGTGTCCCTGCTCATGTCAGGGGGGTTGGAACTGGCTGATCCTTGAGGTCCCTTCCAACCCTGACAATTCTCTAATTGTATGAATGCAGATATGAAGCCTGTGAAACACTTGCCTGCAGAAAGGCACCAGGTTTTCTCAGCCTGTCCCTTGATCTTTGTGTTCCCATGGTTGATTCTGGGCTGAATTCACCAGCTGGGCTTTAAATGGTCTTTATTTGACTTAGGGCATTCCTCAGTATGAAGATGGCAGAAGCAGGTCTCCCTCTCCACATGCACAGCACTCTTTGCCTGTTCCTAATCCCCCTCCAGCTGCAGGCTGTGGCCAGGCATCACAACTGGTAGATGATTTCCACCCCTTTGCCTGCTTTTGCCCCACGCTGTTCTCTTTTCCCAGAGGAAAACAAATGCCTGCAGGTTCAAAACTGCCTGCTCTGTCTAACAGCAGCCCCTCTTTCCTTTTTTATCTCCAAAGAGAGCCAGAGTGAGGGAATTGTATGGATGCACAAAGCATTTCTTGTCCAGAAGAGAAACTCACTTGCTCGTAGGGCTGTGATGCGCTTCAGCTTTCTGCAGTATTAGTTTCCACTCCTTTTGTTTTCCACTGTCAGCAAGTGTTACCCTGTACACTACACCACATTTTTCCTCTCTGTGACTAAGGATTTCTGTGGAAATAATAAAAAAAAAAAAAAAAAAAAAAAAAGGGTCTTGGTGGCCCAGGGCCTTGTTCTTTTCACAAAGCCCAGTCCCATGGCAACAAGGCTTATTAGAAGGTAGCAGCCTTGTCACCACAACTTTAAGTCCTCATAATTCAACCTCAAACAAGGAAAAAAAAAGAAAAAAAAAAGATAAAACAAAATGTGGCAACTTTATCTTGCTCCATCTCTCACATAAAGTCATTTCTCAGAAACTTGATCAGTGGTAGAGACAACAAGAATTTAAAGGGGAGAGGCTTTGAGAGGGGAAGAGGAAAAAAAAACATCCATTCACATCCCAGTTCTGAAAGATGAGTGAAAGATGGAAGAAAAGATGATATTACAGTGATCCTTTGGCTGCTCCTGCACAGCAAACAATTGGCCCAAAGTTTAGGGGGTGGGAAGGGGAGGTGAGATTTTTTTTTTTCTTTATGATTCATAACCCAGGTGGAAGTTTAAAGTTTGCCTCCTATCTGAAGGAAGAGTTATTGATGGCAAACATTATCTTAAACAAAGTAACCCTCAAAATAGGGAATAGTTATTGATGGCAAATATTATCTTAAACAAAGCAACCCTCAAAAAAAACCCCATAAAAAATAAAAATAAAGAAAATTAAGGAATCAAATGAAATGCTCTTAAAAAAAGTAGTCATAAGCTCAAGGAGCTTTTTATATACTGGAAGAGGCTCCCCAGGTGGGTTGTGGAGTCTCCCTCTCTGGAGGTATTCAAAACACTCCTGTATGTGTTGCTGTGTGGTCTGTTCTTGGTGCTCCTGCTCCGGCAGGAGGGTTGGAATGGATGAGCTTCCAGCTCCCTTCCAGCCTCTAATATTCTGTGATTCTGTGATTTTGTGATTTTAAGTCTCCTATACTTAAAATACTTCAAATATTTCTTCAAGGTAATCAGTGTGGTTCCATGTTTCTGTTACCTGTCCTGGTGTCAGTGCACTTGCAGGAATGTAACTGCCAGTGCAGGTTGGCTGCAGGTGGTGAGGAATCATTTATCCCTCTGTTTATTAAGTGGCTCTCAACAGTTAATAAATACAGGGCCATGAAAATGCTCAGGGGGTTGGAGCAGCTCTGCTCTGAGGACAGGCTGAGGGAGCTGGGGGTGTTCAGCCTGGAGAAGAGAAGGCTCCAGGGAGACCTAAGAGCAGCCTGCCAGGACCTGAAGGGGGCTACAGGAAGGCTGCAGAGAGACTGTTTGCAAAGAGCTGCAGGGACAGGATGAGGGACAATGGCTTCAAACTAGAGCAGAGCAGATTGAGATTGGATGTTAGGAATAAATTCTTTCCTATGAGGGTGGTGGAAGACTGGAACAGGTTTCCCAGGGAGGTGGTTGAGGCTCTTTGCCTGGAGATATTCAAGGTGAGGCTGGATAAGGCCCTGGGCAACCTGATCTAG
>VXBD01009674.1:43292-71189 GCA_013399975.1 Indicator maculatus | reverse complement strand
TCTTACACCCAATAGTGACTTATTCATATTCCTCCACTTTCTCTGTTTGAAGTCTGACAAGAAAAATTAAAAATAATTTAAAACCATCAGACCTTTCAACCAGGAAAGCAAAATGTTAGTTCATACAATCTTTCCATTGCTTAACAGTGGTGCAGTTCTTGGCTCAGACGCTGGTGTACTTAGATTTGCTCTCTTTTCCAGGTCACATTTCGGACAAGAATCTACCACTGTAACATTAACAGCCAAGGTGTCATCTGCCTGGACATTTTAAAAGACAACTGGAGCCCAGCATTAACCATTTCTAAAGTTCTCCTCTCCATCTGCTCCCTCCTCACAGACTGCAACCCGGGTAAGACTTTCACATTCACGTTCATTCACAGCTCATGTTTGGTCAGCTAGGAGGGACCATATGTGGTCAGTGCACTGTTTTACTGTGCAATAAAATTATATATTTTAATATTTTTTACTATTCAGTGTTTCTGGCAGTGGTATCTTCAGACACCACCAGAACTTATCCACAGAGTATATTCACAGGTGCTGGTATTCGGTTGGGAGTGATACATCCCACATATGAAGACAGTTAAATGATTTAAGCACAGATCTAAGAATTTCCAACACAGCCATTGAAACTGGAAATAAAGGTGCTGTGACCTGCAGTTTCCCACCAGGGGGATTCTGTAGCAGATTAGTAGAGGACTCAGAGCTTGCCTCCATGTCCAGTATCTTCCCAGATGCTGTGACTATGAGTGGCTCTTGGCTTGGAGAGGGCTAGGAGACCTCTCTCCTCTCATGCCCAGTTCACAGTCTGGAGCTTTCCCTTGGCTCAGGGAGGGCTAAGGAGCCTCTCTCCTCTCATGCCCAGTTCACAGTCTGGAGCTTTCCCTTGGCTCAGGGAGGGCTAAGGGCCTCTCTCTCATTTGTTCTGTTGCCAGACCATAGCTATTCCAGGGCTCTTCTGGGATTCGGTTCTCTTGCAGCTTTTCCCCTTTACTGCCTTGGTCCAGGTGCAAGGCCCAGGTGTGGTTTGCCTGTTAGGAAAGGCTCTTCAGCTGCAACTCCAGCAGCATGTGGCTCTTGTTGCTGTCTGATGAGAACAAGGCCAATTGCCTACCTTCTTGGCTGGTTTAAATATTAAATACTGTCCCAAGGCAATTAATGCCCTTTGGTAACAGAGAAACCTGATAGAATGGGGCATATCCAAACAGGGCCAGGGGCACACACAGGTCACAGCTGTGTCACAAGGTTAATTACAGCTGCTACACGTTTGCCTGCACCATCTGCACCCCAGGAAGTGTCCAGGTTTGCACACTCACAGTGCTTAACCCTTTGTCTGGGCTAGGGCATGTTTGGGGGTTTGACCCTTTGGGACATACTGATACCTGCTTTAAAAAAGCTACACAAGTGTAATTTTTTAAGCCATTTATTTAAATTGAGACATAGTCTAGAAAGAAAGCAGAATTTCAGGAGCTCAAGAACAATTTTTAGTACTTGAGAATCAAAACCTTCTAATTCAAAAGGTTTAATCAGTAGAAAATACCTTGCAGTAGTTACTGGATATTACAACCAGGATATTAGCAGCAAGAAATATTAATGAGTTAATAAATATTGAAAAGGAAAGCTTTCATTGAAATGTGCTGATTATATGGTCCTGAAAAGAATATTAATAGTACTGACAGTGATAGATGTCTAACACAGACTCTACAAATAATGAAAATTAATTTAAATGAGGTTTATTCAATATCCTGGACAGCCACTATGAGTATTCAAAGCAAGCTGTCATTCTTCTTAACTACCACAGCACTTAACCTCTTCCCTCAGCTCTTTCAGATTTGTATTCTGCCATTGACTACTGGCTCTGTAATTTCCACTTTCTCTTACCCTGTTTACTTATGAATGGTTCTGACTGGAGCCTTGGAAAACTGCAGCTGATAGAAATTGTTCATGAATCATTGAAGAAAAATTAAGTGATATATTTATAGATTGTGAGGGTTGCTGCTGTTGTTTTTTGTTGTACACTTGATTTATTTTTTCTTTTATTTGCCATATAATTTTTAAGCCTTTATGTTTCCTCATTAAACACTTTCTTTCCCCTCCCCCCCACCAAAGGGCTAAAAACTGCTTTGCAAAAGGCAAAATGTGAGATGCTTATGGAATCAGGGGCTGGGTCAAATGCTGTAAATGAAAGATGAATTGTTTCAGCCCTCAAAATAGAGCAGAAGTGGACAAAAATGAAATGGATTTGTTTTATTTTTGTGTAGGTTTCTTAATGGATAGGGCCTTAAAATTCACAATGTTCCTTCCAGCTAAGAGCTGGAGCAGTGGAGGAGCCCTGTGTTGGCATTTCAGGCACAGTTATTTCAGATGTGTTGGATGTTCTCTGCTTGTGTCTCTCAAAGATTGACTTCTGCTGCAGGAAGTGAGGCAGATTGGTGACAGAAGTGTAAAGAAAAGCAAATGAATATTTGCTCATGTGTCTTAGAGAGCAGGTAGCAAGCTAGAAACACTGCAAAGTAGTGTTGGGGCTGAGAAACTGCACTTCAACACATGCTCATATCTGGTCACAGAACCACAGCATTAACCAGGTTGGAAAAGACCTTTGAGATCATCAAGCCCAACCTATCAGCCAACACCATCTAATCAACTAACCCATGGCACTGAGTGCCTCATCCAGGCTCTTCTTAAACACTTCCAGGGATGGTGACTCCACCACCTCCCTGGGCAGCACATTCCCATGGCCAATCTCTCTTTCTGGGAAGAATTTCTTCCTCACATCCAGCCAAACCTCCCCTAGTGCAGCTTGAGACTGTGTCCTCTCATTCTGCCACTGGTTGCCTGGGAGAAGAGACCACCCCCCACCTGGCTACAATCTCCCTTCAGGTAGTTGTAGACAGCAATGACGTCTCCCTCAGCCTCCTCTTCTCCAGGCTAAACACCCCCAGCTCCCTCAGCCTCTCCTCACAGGGCTGTGCTCCAGACCCCTCCCCAGCCTTGTTGCCCTTCTCTGGACACGTTCCAGCATCTCAACATCTTTCTTAAATTGAGGAGCCCAGAACTGGACACAGCACTCAAGGTGTGGCCTGACCAGAGCTGAGCACAGGGCAGAATGACTTCCCTGCTCCTGCTGGCCACACTATTCCTGATGCAGGCCAGGATGCCATTGGCCTTCTTGGCCACCTGGGGCACACTGCTGGCTCCTGTTCAGCTGCTGTCCATGAGTCCCCCCAGGTCCCTCTCTGCCTGGCTGCTCTCCAGCCACTCTGTGCCCAGCCTGTAGCACTGCATGGGGTTGGTGTGGCCAAAGTGTAGGACCCTGCACTTAGACTCTGCCCAGCTATGCAGCCTGGTCCCCTCATTTTGCAGTGATCTGGCAAACCTGAAAGCTGGCCACATTCCAGCAGCAATTTGAAATTTAGAAATTTACTGCTCTGCCCACTCAGGCTTTTTCCCCTCAGACTTCTACAGATGTTGTCAAGCAGCTGTTTTAGCTGACCAGGTGTGTAAGAGGAACACTGAAAGAAGTTACTTGTGCAATACTACCCTGTGCAACAGGTTACACCAAAACCAGAAGTTTATTCTTCTCTTCAGTTTCTTTCAGCTAGTAGCTGTAAGCATTGCCATTGCCATAGTAAATAAAAGGATTTTATGACATTTCATTTTCAAACGGTTGGGGTTTTTTATTGTTATCATTTTGTTACTGCTTCCTGTTAAAATTGTCCTATGATTTTTTGAGGAACAAAGGCAATTTCTTAATTTGTATTGTGAATTCCCCTCTCCTGATTCTCCCCCTCTGCTCTGCTCTGGTGAGACCACACCTGGAGCTCTGTGTCCAGTTCTGGAGCCTCTATTACAAGAAGGATCTGGAGGTGCTGGAAGGTATCCAGAGAAGGGCCATGAGGATGAGCAGAGAGCTGGAGCTGCTCTGCTCTGTAGACAGACTGAGAGAGTTGGGGTTGTTCAGTCTGGAGAAGAGAAGGCTCTGAGGAGACCTTCTTGTGGCCTTCCAGGATCTGAAGGGGGCTACAAGAAAGCTGGGGAGGGACTTTTGAGGGTGTCAGGGAGTGATAGGACTGGGGGAAATGGAGCAAAACTAGAAATGGGTAGATTCAGATTGGATGTTAGGAAGAAGTTCTTCCCCATGAGGGTGATGAGAACACTGCAGCAGGTTGCCCAGGGAGGTGGTGGAAGCCTCATCCCTGGAGGTTTCTGCAGCCAGGCTGGATGTGGCTGTGAGCAACCTGCTGTGATGTGAGGTGTCCCTGGCCATGGCAGGGGGGTTGGAACTGGATGATCCTTGAGGTCGCTTCCATGCTATGATGGCAGGTAGCTGTGAACTGCTGAGTCACTTCTACCTTTTTCATTTTTAGATACTTTTAATGTTAAAAAGTGAGCTTTGAAGGTTAGTGATGTACACAGAAATCTTGCAAAAAACTTCCAAGTTCCTACTTTTCAGCATGTTGTTCAATATGCTACAGCTTTTTTGGCTGGACTGCCTATCCCATTATTTTTTATAACCTTTCCTCTCTAACAAATTGTTGTTTCCTTGCCAACCAGATTGAACATGATGAATAGATAAATAGATACGTCTTGATATGTATCACTGAGATACCTAGCACTGAAATCCATCATACATATAAATGTCTATCTAGAGACAGAGAAACATGCATAGAGATGTATTTTCCTGTCTGTCAACTGGCAGCAATTTTCTAATCCCTCAGGCCTGTCTTCATCTAACTTGTCCGCCCCTTTCTACAGGCAGAATCCTAACAGGGCTCTCAATTTGACAAGCAACTTGGAAACTCTGTTGTTCCCCATTCATCAGCCAGAAGCAGACCAGGTCAAATGGAAAGCCAACACTGACTCTCCCACAAACATAAACACTTGGGATGGGTGAGTTTTCCACCCTGGCCTCTCGGAAGGGAAAAATCAAGTATCAGTTACCCCCTACCCTTACATTTATGCAAATCTTCATTAGGACAACAAATAGCAGTGAGAATGGCAGCTAATTAACCCTCAGTCATACTCAGTGATTAAATGGAGCAGGAGCACAGCTGCAGCTTCCTTGGCAGGCGCTGCTATTCTTCTCCAGCAGGCTGAGCAAATGAAAAGAGGTCTTTGCTCCTGCCACTCCTGTCACTCACACAGTAATCTACAAAAGCCCTGGAGAGAGTCTCTTTCCTCCCCAGTTACACATCACCACCCTTAGTACCCTATCACTCCAGGCAGGAGCCAGTTTGTCCTTTTTAAACCACCAATACAATCCTTTACTCTCACCATCCCAGCCCTTTCACTCGTGATGATTATTGTCTCTGTTTTGCTTGGCAGTCTCAGCCAGAAACCTGTGGTAATGAAATGAATGAATTCTGTAACAGCTGGTTGACATTTGTTTTCATGGGGGGACGGGGTGCTGTCAGGTTTGTGTATCAGTGACCAAGTGTGAAAGAGCCAGCAGGAATGGTGTCAGTGAGGTGGAGGTGTGATGGGCTAGACTTGCATTCAGTGAGGTGGAGATGTGATGGGCTAGACTAACATTCAGTGAGGTGGAGATGTGATGGGCTAGACTAACATTCAGTGAGGTGGAGATGTGATGGGCTAGACTAACATTCAGTGAGGTGGAGATGTGATGGGCTCGACTAGCAATCAACTCCTGGTTTCATATTTTTCCTTTAAGGTGGTGTGCTAGGTTAAGGCCAGCCCTGGAGAGGTGGACTGAAAAAAACCCAGCCTCAGGTGGACAAAGAAAGCCATCCCAGGTGGGCAGGGAGACCTGGCCCCTTCCCAGGGGGGTTCTCCCAGTCAACGGCTGTTCCACTCCCAGTTCCTGTCCATGACCCTACTGAAGGGGAGCCATTGCCTGCCTCGCTCTCTCCTCCTGCCCTTGCCTCTCTGGTGTTCTGCTGCTGTTAACCAGATGGTCAGGCCTGTTCCATGCTGTTCCAGACACCTAAGGGAGTTGCTCTAAAGAGAATGCACCTTACATCCAGAGAATCCTTTGCCAGCTGTGTCTGGTTTTGTATATATTTTCACTCATCCCTTTTCCTTATACCTTTGTAACCTTCCTTTTCCTCAAATGCCTTTTGTATTTTGTCAAACTTACCTTTTTACTTCCAGATCGACTCAAGACTGTTCTTTCACAGTGTTACCTCTCTCTTCTCCTGCCTAATTAGATTCCCATACTGGGGAAAAGGGAGAGGGGAGGCAACCTACATCTGTTTCAGTGGGCTTTTGGGCTCTGGGAAAAGCTTAACCACAACAGGTGGTACTCTGGGGCACTGCACAGATTTCTTTCTGCAAAGCAGGACCCCAGTCCTGTAAATATTTTGACATGTGCATGAGCACATTAAAAAACCTGATAGATACTTGATCTGCATGAAACTGAGCCTGTAAGTGCTCATGAGCTCTGTGCCTCAAGGCTGAAAACAATTCACAAGCTCACAGGATGTTGAGAGTTGGAAGGGACATCCAAAGAACATCAAGTCCAACCCCCCTGCCAGAGCAGGACCATAGAATCCAGCACAGGTCACACAGGAATGCATCCAAACAGGGCTGGAAAGTCTCTAGAGAAGGAGACTCCACAACCTCCCTGGGCAGCCTGTTCCAGTGCTCTGGGACCCTCACAGTGAAGAAGTTCCTCTTCATGATGAGGTGGAACCTCCTGTGCTGCAGTTTCTATCCATTGCTCCTTGTCCTATCGCAGGGTGCAAGTGAGCAGAGCCTGTCCCCTCCCTCTTGACCCCCAGCCTTCAGATATTTATAGACATCTATTAAATCCCCTCTCAGTCTTCTCCTCTCCAGACTAAATAGCCCCAGGGCTCTCAGCCTCTCCTCCCCAGGCAGTGCTCCAGTCCCTTCAGCATCCTTGTAGCCCTTCCTTGGTCTCTATCCAGCAGATCCCTGTCCCTCCTGAACTGGGGAGCCCAGAACTGGATGCAATATTCCAGGTGAGGTCTCAGCAGGGCAGAGTAGAGGGGGAGGAGAACCTCCCTGGATCTGCTGGACACACTCCTCTGAATGCAGCCCAGGACCCCATTGGCCTTCTTGGCCCCAGGGGCACATTGCTGCCTTCCAGTGCTAGCTGCCAGGGCTTGCCTGCCTGGGTAGTCAGTCATTCCAGAGCAACTCCACATGTAGACACTGCCCTCTTGGGAAAGTCACCAAAAGCTGTCTTATTTGGAGTAGAAGTCAACTGTTTCTTAAGTATTCAAGTGGAGCCCAGGGAGTGTAAATTCCCACACAGCCCTAAGCCAGAGGAAGGAGGTGTTTCATTTTTACTGTGTTTGAAGTGCAAAACCTAATTAATTATTTTTCTATTTAGAGAGCTGGCAATGCTAATCTGGATTAAAATGCTTACTGTTCTCAGATGGCCATTGCCACCCCAGCCCTGCCAAAGGTTTTTAAGCCCCAGGAAAACTCTTATTTGCAAATTCTTCTAAGAAAATAAATTTAAAAACCAATGAGCCTACACCACAAGGTTTTTCTTTGTGTTGTCTCCTTCACATGTTCAGAGTCTGAAATTGGTTGGCCTGCTTCTCCCTGATATCTGAATAATTCAGTCTAACATCAAACCATGTCTGCCTTGGTTAGAACATCAAAATCAAGCCTGCTACATCTTCATCACACCAGCCTTTCCCTTTTGGTGTCATCCTCTACCTCTAGCTCCTTACCATTTTTCCCACCCCCAGCTTCCACAGTCAGTGGGGATTTTATCCCTCTAATTGATGTTCCACACCCAAATGCTTCAGCACTACTCCTGGTCCTCTTCACCGTGGCTGGCTGTGCCTGACTACAGTCTCCTGTGATGAGGAGAGCAGGTGGTGCAGGGAGTCCATGGTAGTGCAGGCAGAGGGTAAGGGGAGCAACCTGAGACAGGGAGCAGCCACAGCTTTGCTTCCCCACAGATGTGCCTGGTTAGATTTAACACTTGGCTGGCAGCTGTAACCAAAGTAACTGCTGAGGGGCTCCACAGAGCTTCGCTTGCTTTGCTCTTTGGAAACCTTGTCCTGGTTTCTGGCCTGAACTGACTCACAGGAATTTTATACCCTCCTGTTTTAAAGCAGCTGTCATCCTGTAGTTTAAGTGACCAGTTTGCTGTTTTCCATTCCTGATGTATTAATGAAGAACATCCTCCTGCCTCCTGATCCTCCTTTGCTGCACAGTGTGTCTATTAGCCTCCTTTCACAAGAGACGAGTTCCATCCCTCTGCTCATGCTTGCAGCCCTCTCATCTCCCTGCATCACACTGCAGTCATCCTTCCTGAACGTGCCTGACTTTTCTGGAGTTCATCAAGGCACAGAATCACAGAATCACAGAATTACTGAGGCTGGAAAAGACCTCTGAGATCATCAAGTCCAGCCTGTGACCTAACACCATCACATCAGCTAAACCACGCCACCAAGTGACACATCCAGGCTTTTCTTGAAGACCTCCAGTGATGGTGACTCCACCACTTCCCTGGGCAGTCCATCCCAGTGCATGAGGCACAGCTAGACAGACTAACGCACTTATCATCACTGTCACCCGGGTGGAAATTGTTATTGCTCTCCCTTGGGTGTTCCTATCTCACTGGCAGCCCTGCTCTTTCTTTCTTAGCCCTGTCATTTTCACTGCTTCTCAGCTTTCTATCCCAATTTAGTGAGATGGTGGAGAAACAAAAAGGAAAGGGAAAAAGGGAAAGGAAAAGAGAGAAAAAGGAGTAAGGGAAAGGAAAAGAGAGAAAAAGTAATAAGAGAAAGCAGAAGAAAGAAGAAGCTTTCTTAAAAAGTGCATTAACCTTTGGCAAAGGAAATGCATAAAGGACTGCCAGCAGCACTCACTTCACCTGGGTCAGCACTAGCCAGGTTAGTTGGCCTGATGCTGTTCTCAGACACTTCAGTGGCATATTGTATTGGCAGTCTAAGGCTGTTTGTCTCTTGTTGTCCATTAAACCCACCAAAAAGTGTGCAACAGTTTGTTGAGAGTTAGGTGTGACAGTGTGAGAGCTGAAATCCTTATGTTTTGCCTTTATCTTCTACAGAGATGTCTTTATTTTCATCACAGAGCAGGAATAACTGGCAGGTTTTGAGAACCTCCTATTGTTTTTCTATGGCATTTGCAAGTTAGCCATGGGGTTTAGCACCATTTAGTTTTGCCCAAATGTTCTGCCAGAAAAAATACAACACCCATACAGAATCACAGAACCACAGAAAATTAAGAGGTTGGAAGGGACCTCCAGAGATCATTGGGTCCAACCCCCCTGCCAGAGCAGCATCACCCAGGGGAGTCTGCACAGGAATGCAGCAAGGTGGGGTTGTGTCCAGAGTGTGTCCAGAATGTGCCCAGAGAAGGAGACTCCACAACCTCTCTGGGCAGTCTGCTCCAGGGCTCTGTCACCCTCACAACAAAGAAGTTTCTCCTCATGTTGAGGTGAAATCTCCACTGTTCCAGCTTGTACCTCTTGTTCCTTGTCTTATTACTGTGCACCACCCAAAAGAGCCTGGCCCCCTCCACTTGACCCCCACCCCTCAGCTATTGATAGACATTGATCAGATCCCCTCTCAGCCTTCTCTTCTCCAGACTAAACAGCCCCAGGGCTCTCAGTCTCTCTTCACAGGGAGATGCTCAAGTCCCCTAAGTATCCTCCTGGCTCTCCCTTGGACTCTCTCCAGCAGGTCTCTGTCTCTCTTGAACTGGGGAGCCCAAAACTGGATGAGGATACTGGTATTTGGAAAACTTTAGAGATGGGATTGAGTTATTACAATGTTCCTGTTTTCTTTTTTCTTTTTTTCTCCCCCTCTGTTATTTTCCAAAAGGTTTGCAAGGTTCTGTGCTCTTACTGCTGAGAGTGTTCTGTCATCTTAGCAAATAATTCCACAGTGCAATTTTTAATGCATATATATCTTTGACCCTCAGTGGGGTCTGAAACAGCACTTTGCAGAGTGACTTTTTAGCATAAGCATTAAAGCCCTGAAAGCCTGAATGTTATTTGCCCTGCTACACAGCTGCTGGAATTACTGCTGTCTGTTTCCAGAACTTCTGCAAAGCAGTGGTAGGTGGAGAGATTGAAAGTCAGACAGCTGTGAGGGGAAGAATTGAATTAGCATTCTGTCTCCATGTCTCAGTCCCCTGGGACTCAGCTCTGGGGAGGCCACACCTGGAGTGTTGTGTCTAGTTTTGGGCAGCTCAATCCAAGAGAGATGTGGAGGTGCTCGAGCCTGGGCAGAGGAGGGCAAGGAAGCTGTGAAGAGCCTGGAGAAGAAATGTGATGAAGAGCAACTGAAGGAGCTGGGGCTGGTTAGTGTGAAACAGAGGAGGCTGAGGGGAGACCTCATTGCTGTCTCCAACTCCCTGAAAGGAGGTTGTGGAGAGGCTGCTGCTGGTCTCTTCTCCCAGGGAATTAGTGATAGAACAAGAGGGAATGGCCTCAAGCTGCCACTGGGTAGGTTTAGACTGGACATTAGGAAACATTTTTTCCTGGCAAGAGTGGTCAGGGATTGGTATGTGCTGCCCAGGGAGGTGGTGGAGTCCCCAGCCCTGGATGTGTTTAAAGGTGGTTTGGATGTGGTGCTTGGGGCTATGGTTTAGGGGTGAGCCTTGTAGAGTAGGGTTCTGAGTTGGATTCATGATCCTGAGGCTCTTTTCCAACCTGAATGTTCCTGTGACTCTCTGTGATTTCCCTTTCAGCCAGCAGTGTGCATTTTTGGAGGGAAACTGCTGTCCTTTGCCTCCAGTAGCCTTCCCCAAAGGTCACCATTGGAATCCCTCTGGCCAGGGCACACATCTGTGTGGTTAGCAGGAGCCCCCAGGCACAAGTGCAGCATCGATGGATCTGGTGTTTTGAGCATCTTCACACTTGGATTTGTGTTACTGGGTGGGAAATTGAAGTATCATCCAAATGCTTGTTTGTAGCAATTCCTTAATTAGTGTAAATTATTGGCAGGTAGATCTAGATATGGCAGTTAAAGAAGTTGCAGGAGCTCCTGCCCCCTGCACTGCTCATGGGATTGTCTTCTGCACATGCCAGGAAAGCTTTTCTACTGAAAGCTGGGGTGATGCTGCCAGCCTTTAGAATCACAGAATTGTTAGGGTTGGAAGGGACCTCAAGGATCATCCGGTTCCAAGCCCCTTGCCATGGCCAGGGACACCTCACACTACAGCAGGTTGCTCACAGCCATATCCAGCCTGACTGCAAAAAACCTCCATGGATGAGGCTTCCACCACCTCCCTGGGCAACCTGTGCCAGTGTCTCACCGCCCTCATGGGGAAGAATTTCTTCCTAACATCCAATCTGAATCTCCCCATTTCTAGTTTTGCTCTGTTTCCCCCAGTCCTATCACTCTCTGGCATCCTAAAAAGTCCCTCCCCAGCTTTCTTGTAGCCCCTTTCAGATACTGGAAGGCCACAAGAAGATCTCCTTGGAGCCTTCTCTTCTCCAGACTGAACAGCCCCAACTCTCTCAGTCTGTCTCCATAGCAGAGCAGCTCCAGCCCTCTGATCATCCTTATGGCCCTTCTCTGGGCACCTTCCAGCACCTCCAGATCCTTCTTGTAACAGGGGCTCCAGAACTGGACACAGTGCTCCAGGTGGGTCTCAGTAGAGACTTGATGCCTGCTGTCACACTCCTCTCTCCTGGCTGTGCTGTGGGCTGATCATCATGAGGGGCAGTAACATCCAAAGTGCCACAACCACTTACCAAGCAGACATGTCACTGTGGTAGGGTGCACAGGAATAGCTCTGTGTGTTCAGCTGACAAGCTCCAGCCATACCAGTGTGCCTTCAAATGCACTAATAGATGTCTACTGGATCAGAAAAAAAGAGAAGGAAAAAAAATCTATTTTCAGGATTACTGAGAGATTTGAAAGAACTTAGCCTGTCAAAAAAATGAAAATAAAAATTAAAGGTTGCAAATAAGTCTAAGGCAGCTTAATAAAGGAAAATGTGTCCTAGCTGTAAAAATAAAATCTGTTCCATGATGGAGCACTTGGCTCCAAGTGAGGATTTGGCTGCCTTGTGGTCACAGCTCTGCTGTTTGGCTGCCATGTTCGAGCTCTAAAATAGCTTCCCAGCCCTGCATAATGGAAAACAGGTCTGTGCCCCTCAGCACTCAGCAGATTGGATGGATCCTATTTCCCTCTGTTCTTCTTCTCTACATCTCAATGCAGCAGGAAGCCTGGATGGTGTTTCTCCTCATCTGGTGCTTCTCCAGAGCAGAGGCTGCTTTCTGTCACTGCTGGCTCACAATTTTTCAGACTCCCCAGTTATCATCCTTTCTTCTCCCCTGTCCCCCAGTTGTGAAGTGGATTTAGAAAGCTTGGATGACAGCAAGTTCAAGGGATGAGCCACTTCTCATTTCCCTCACTCTTGTAATCTTTTTTCCCTCAAAGCTACAATCTGCACATTTGTTACTATCAGAAACTGTGCTTCAGATTCCAATCTGATTTTTTTCCTTCCTATTCAGCATCTTAAGAGCTTTGTGCAGCCTATCAAAAAGGACTCCTGCTCTTTCCTGTGCCCAGATGTATTATGTGCTGGGTTGCAATGAGATTTTATTTCCTTTAAAACACTTTTGTCAGGACATGCAGAAGGCAGCAAAATCATAAAAACTCCTTCTGTAACAATCTGTAGTGGGGGTTGGACTCGATGATCTGCAGAGGTCCCTTCCAGCCCTGTGAGCCTGTGGTCCAGCACATGTCTGAGTAGGTTTGTTAACGGTGGTGACTGGTCTGGAAAATGACTGAAATACTTAGAAGCTGGCAAAACAATATTTAATTTGTCCAGTTTTATGAGGCTGGCTAACCCTTTGCTATTTTGATTCTTCCCAGACACCCACAGGCTACCAGGCACAACATCACGTTGCAGTGCTATCAGATATAACACAAAATCATCTCCTCTTGCCATATATCCTCTTTGTAAGAAATAGAGGATCATGTAAACAATAACATTGCTCTGCTGTCTAAGATTATTCTTTAGCTTGAAGCTGGTTTTCCCTTTGCTTCAGTTTGTGTACTGTGCTCTCTCAGGAAAGGGGCAGGTTTCTGTTCCAGCACACTGGAAAATGCTTTCTTTGTATCTGGAGCAGGAAAATATTGCCCTGTCACTCAAGCATGGCTATCACAGTACCACAGTCCATTAGAGGTTGGAAGGGACCTCCAGAGATCATTGGGTCCAACCCCCCTGCCAGAGCAGCATCACCCAGGGGAGTCTGCACAGGAATGCAGCCAGGTGGGGTTTGGAAAGTGTCCAGAGAAGGAGACTCCACAACCTCTCTGGGCAGCCTGCTCCAGGGCTCTGTCACCCTCACTGGAAAGAAGTTTCTCCTCATGTTGAGGTGAAATCTTCTCTGTTCCAGCTTGTACCTCTTGTTCCTTGGCTCATTACTGTGCACCACCCAAAAGAGCCTGACCCCCTCCACTTGCCCCCCACCCCTCAGCTATTGATAGACATTGATCAGATCCCCTCTCAGCCTTCTCTTCTCCAGACTGAACAGCCCCAGGGCTCTCAGTCTCTCTTCACAGGGGAGATGCTCAAGTCCCCTAATCCTCCTGGTGGCTCTCCCTTGGACTCTCTCCAGCAGGTCTCTGTCTCTCTTGAACTGGGGAGCCCCAAACTGGACACAGGATTGCAGCTGTGGTCTCAGCAGGGCAGAGTGGAGGGGGAGAAGAACCTCCCCAGCCCTGCTGGCCACACTTTTCTTGCTGCACCCCAGGATCCCATTGTCTCTCTTGGCCACAAGGGCACATTGCTGTTCCATGCAGAACTTGCTGCCCCCCAGCACTCCAAGGTCTTTCTCCGTGGAGCTGCTTTGTAACAGGGCAGCCTCTAACCTGTCCTGGTGCCTGTTGTTATTCCTCCCCAGGAAATTGCACTTGGCCTTACTGAACTTCATGAAAGACAGTAAACAAAAGTTAGAGCAGCAAGAAATCAATTCATATATTAACAAGTTTTGGTTTGTTCTGTGTTGCAGTTTAACCTTTCAGTCCCTTTTTAAATTTCTGCCTTGGGCTGTCTCCAAATGAAATGAGCTCATTCTGGAGGCTCTTGCTTAGCAAATAAAAAATGCAGTGTGCAGTTACTCTGCTGTCTTGGTGCTGCTGGATTGGGAGCAGAGTGGATGGATGTTTTAAATAAAGGTCATCATCATAATTTGTCCTAAAAGAACACATAAGGAAAATGCAGCAGGGAACTGAGTGAGTGCAGAGCAGTGACATCAGGGATGGAATTGCCTCAGGAAAAGCCTGTCACCATAAACCTGCCACCATCAGCTTTGTTCACATGAGCAAAACCATCAGTTGTAACAAAGCTCTTTTTGCTAGACAGATTCATCTTTAAATACTGTGTGTTCCCCTCCAGTTCTGCACAGCCCCCTGTGTTCTTACTGAAGTGACCCCTACATGTATTTGGACTGATTGTGCCATGCATCAGAGAGTCACACAATCACAGAATGGTCCAGGCTGGAAGGGACCTCCAAAGCTCATCCAGTCTGACCTCCCTGCACTCAGCAGGGACATCCCCAACTAGATCAGNTTAGGTCTCCCTGGAGCCTCTTCTCCAGGCTGAACACCCCCAGCTCCCTCAGCCTGGCCACATAGCAGAGCTGCTCCAACCCCCTGATCATTTTCCTGTCCCTCCTCTGGACCCTCTCCATCATCTCCATGTCCTTCCTCTATTGAGGGCTCCAGAGCTGTACACAGCACTCCAGGTGAGGTCTCCCCAGAGCAGAGCAAAGTGTCAGAATCACCTCTCTGGCTCTGCTGGCAATGCTGCTTTGGATGCAGCCCAGGCTGGGATTTGCCTTCTGTGCTGCAAGCTCACACTGCCTGCTCCTGTCCAGAACTGAGCTTTACAAATTCTTGATAGTCTGTCAGTGCTTCTTCTTTCCATTCCTTTCAAAAGATACTGGCACTATACTCTCTATATTGGAGTATGTATACAATATTCATTGCTGTTCTGTAGTTTCAGAGCTGGAGACACACTTCCAATATATTAAAGCATTCAGGCACCTAAGGATGACAGCAGGCAGCCAGCAGTGTTTTCAGTACTTGCCAATGGGATTTAGGCATCCAGAGTCACACTGAGAGTCTCTCAGCACTGCCAGGAATAGATTTTCTATACTTCTGGTCTTTAAATATTTGCAGACACACAACACCTGTGTGCTAAACTCTGTGGATATGATCTATAAACATGAAATCAAACATGAGCAATGCAGCAGCACAGGATGGGATCTACACAGAGGGAAGCACTGCAAGGTAATTAATTGGCTCTGCCATAAGGACCTGATGAAAACGTTACACTCTTCTGTTCTTACCAGTTGCCCAAGTCCCCTCAAAATGAACCCATGACTCTGGGGATTATTATAACAGCAGGAAAAACATTTGTGAACTGTCATGCCTGTAGTAGTCCTCAGGAAAATATGTCTTGGAGTATCTCCTGATTATGTATGCAGGTAGGGGAGGCTTGGCTCAGGATTGCTGTTTATGTTGGCCTAAATCATTGGTCTCTTCAGCTGCACCCTGACAGCACCTTATGGGTAGAGGAGTGCTGTTAGTTAGCATAGAGGCTTCTTGTGTGCTTAGGTTTAGGCTATTCAAAGCTCACAAGACACCATTAAAAAGATTAACACAACTGTAGAAGTTGGATTGTTTAGAAGTACTGAATTTTAACCCCTCCATTGTGGTCTCAGAAGTCTGCAGTCTGTTTCAATTATTTTTTTCCTCTGCAAAATGTCAGGAGCTGTTTGCATAAGAAAAATTGGTGGCCTTATGTAATTTAGAAAGTGAAGGCAGAGATGACTTTTTTAAAACATCAAGGGCAATCTTCCTTTTGTGGTATCCAAGGCAGAAAGCAGTCATTAGCTCCAGATACCAGTCTCACATGCATTTATTCTCTTCTTCCTTAGCTGTTGGATCTGCAACTCCACAAAGAGTCATTCCTAAAGCTGGAGCATAGTCATCCTCTAGCAGAAAACCAATCCTGCTTGGTTCAGTCAGGTGCATTGCCTGCAGTTGTTCATTGCTCAGTGATTCAGTGAAAAGTGTGAAATTCCCTCAAAGCACTTCACTCATGCAGTAATATTCTGGGGAGGAAATTCCCTCTGAACCACAGATCATGATCAGATGAACTGCTGAAGCCTAAGCAGTAAGAGCCTTTTCTATGGTGACTTAGGTGCTGCCATAACTGGTGCTCACTAATTCTGTTTCTAGTTTGCCTCAATTACCTTCTAATATTCCTCCACAGTATTCCTACGCTATTTGGTGTATGAACCATATACTTCCTTTATAAATTTTGCTAAATATTATGGGGGTTTGTTTGTATTCTTTTCTTCTCATGGAAGAGAAAATCACAGAATCACAGAAACATTCAGGTTGGAAAAGAGCCTCAGGATCACCAAGGCCAGCCCAGAACCCTACTCTACAAGGGTCACCCCTAAACCATATCCCCAAGCACCACATTCAAACCACCTTTAAACACATCCAGGCTTGGGGACTCCACCACCTCCCTGGACAGCACATTCCAATCCCTGACCACTCCTGCCAGGAAAAAATGTTTCTTACTGTCCAGTCCAAACCTACCCAGTCCTTCCTGAGCTGGGGAGCCCAGAACTGGATGCAGTAGCCCCAAACAGGATGCAAGAACAGACATGTTCTTAATTACATTGGAATATTTGGAACAAGGTAGATACAACCCTTCTGGGCTTGGCCAATTTTCTCACTAATGGGATTGCATTAAAGGAAAAATAATTTAAACTAGAAAATGAATACACTTAGACATCACATTTTACCTGCATTCCTGCACTTAATGCTCTAATCTCTTAATAATTTAATCTAATATTCATGGCTCCCAGTTAGTACAAACACTCAGATCTCAGCTGGAATAAACTGGCATCAGTCCTGCTGAGTTTCTATACCCCAGCTTTTTCCTTTAGACTCTGTCCCACTGTACTCAGTGAGGTTTTGGAGGCTGGTTTCGATTTTGTTCATTTCTTTCTTTCTCTGTATCTTTTTCAACCTGAAAGCAAGGACTGATTTTCATCCTTTTTTTTTGTCATATGTTTAAAACTGCTTATGAACCACCATCAAGACCCTGATTAGCGCAACTGTTTTTAAAGCTGCTTCTTCTGCTCTTCAGATGCACTTAGACTTGTTTCACCATGGAAATCACACTGCTCCACGTTCTTTAAGCCCCAGAAAAAAAGCTTGCTGTGTTTGATTCTAGAACAGATTCACAACAAGAATGGAGAGTCACTCCTGGAAAGCTCAATTAATCATCCTAGCTATAAGTGTGTTAGATATTACATCATTTAGGCTGTCACTTTCTTCAGTAGGATTTCAGAAATTAGTACTCCTGAGTCATCCAGATTCCAACTTCAGAGATGATTTACACTCCTGCAAGGCAGTGCTGGCACCAGTCTTGCTTACCATGCTTGTTGGTGACATGGACAGTGGCATTGAGGCACCCTCAGCACCAAGCTGTGTGGCACAGCAGACAGCAGGAGGGAAGGGATCCATCCAGAGGGACCTGGACAGGCTGCACAGCTGGGCCCAAGCCAACCTCATGAGGTTCAACAAGACCAAGTGCAAGGTCCTGCAGCTGGGTCAGGGCAATCCCAGGCACCAATCCAGGCTGGGCAGGGACTGGCTGGAGAGCAGCCCTGAGGAGAGGGACTCGGGCTGCTGGTGGATGAGAAGCTCAACATGAGCCAGCAGTGAGCACTTGCAGCCCAGAGAGCCAAGCAGAGCCTGGGCTCCAGCAAGAGAAGTGTGGCCAGGAGGACAAGGGAGGTGATTCTCCTCCTCTGCTCTGCTCTGCTGAGACCACACCTGGAGCTCTGTGTCCAGTTCTGGAGCCTCTGTTACAAGAGGGATCTGGAGGTGCTGGAAGGTGTCCAGAGAAGGGCCACGAGGATGAGCAGAGGGCTGGAGCTGTTCTGCTATGGAGACAGACTGAGAGAGTTGGGGCTGTTCAGTCTGGAGAAGAGAAGGCTCCCAGGAGATCTTCTTGTGGCCTTCCAGTATCTGAAGGGGGCTACAAGAGAGCTGGGGAGGGACTTTTGAGGGTGTCAAGGAGTGATAGGACTGGGGGGAATGGAGCAAAACTAGAAATGCGGAGATTCAGATTGGATGTTAGGAAGAAGTTCTTCCCCATGAGGGTGGTGAGACACTGGAACAGGTTGCCCAGGGAGGTGGTGGAAGCCTCAGCCCTGGAGGTTTTTGCAGCCAGGCTGGATGTGGCTGTGAGCAACCTGCTGTAGTGTGAGGTGTCCCTGGCCATGGCAGGGGGGTTGGAACTGGATGATCCTTGAGGTCTCTTCCAACCCTGACAATTCTATGATTCTTGGTCTCTTTTATTCTGCATGGCTCAGTTCCTACATCATTCAGCAGGAGGTGAGGGAGAAGACAGTTGTTTGGGTTTTAGTTTTGCAGACCTATCAGAGGCACAAAATAGAACAAATTATAACCAGTGTGTGCTTCAGAATCTCTGTTTTCACAGCAAATTAAGCTCAGTTGCATTAATTAGAGCAGCAGACAGTGACTTAAGTAGCAGAATGTGGTGTAATTGGCCCAAATGTAAGGATGAGCTGCACTGCAAAATTTCTTATTCATATGAGGTAGAGAAATGGAGCTCTAAGTGGTGCATTGTTTGTGGAGCTTTCTGTACAAGGCTTAGAAAAAGGCCCTTCTACCTTAGGAAGCATTTCTAGTTTAAAGAGGAATTATCTCTTGGAAAAGCTTCAGAAGTTTAATCCTCATTGCTTGGCTCTTTGTAATGCTGATCAGATGAAGTGGCATGAAAGTAGAAGTTACTGTAAGACAAAATATTATATCAGCAGAAGGAATTCCTCATGACTTTGGCTCTGGCCAGCCTGATGTAGTGTGAGGTGTCCCTGCCCATGGCAGGGGAGTTGGAACTAGATGATCCTTGTGGTCCCTTCCAACCCTGCCTGATTCTATGATTCTGTGATGGTCTTTTCCATCTCCACCTTGGATATTTTTTTTTCTTTACAGCTCAGGTTTAAGACTGAAAAATCTTATGCCAGCACCTGAATTCATTTGGCAAACTGATTATCATTTAGTCAGGCATCACAGGATCACAGGGTGTTAGGGGTTGGAAGGTATCTCCAGAGATCATTGAGTCCAACTCCCCTGCCAGAGCAGGACCAGAGAATCCAGCACAGGTCACACAGGAATGCATCCAGATGGGTCCTGAAAGTCTCCAGAGAAGGAGACTCCACAACCTCTCTGGGCAGCCTGTTCCAGTGCTCTGGGACCCTCACAGTGAAGAAGTTCCTCCTCATGTTGAGAGGGAGCCTCCTGTGCTGCAGTTTCTATCTATTGCCCCTTGTACTATCCCAGAGTGCAAGTGAGCAGAGCCTGTCCCCTCCCTCTTGACAATGGAGTCAGTGTGAACCCTCCTGCAGGAAAGATAGGATTTCCAAGTAAAGTTATTTCACTTGCTATTAAATATGGAATTATTGCTGTAAATATCCTAAATCCAGTATTTATTCCCCATTGCCAAGTAACTTCATTGCAACTAATCCAGGAGCTAAACCTGCCTGCATGATGAATGCTAATTGTTTTGTTTAACCTGTTTTTCTTTCCAGTCCTATTAGAACCTGTTTGCAATTAAACCTCATTTTATTCCTGTTACGAAGTTAATTTAGAAGTGAGTAGCCCATTTGGTTACTAAAAGGAGGTGATTTCATCACTGCACTGCTGTTTCCTCAGCCATTGCCAAAGCTAGCACCACTCAGGGCCCCTACCACATCACCTCATCAATCAGCCTTAAGAAATGTTGCCATAACTGGCCTGGACTGCTCTTCAGGGCAAGATGGTTCTCTGGTTTTCATGATCTTTAGCTGCTGTGTGTTGCTGCAAGCATCTTCCTTGGATGCCTCTTTCGTCAGAGCAGCATTGCTGCAAATTCTGTAGGTGGTGAGACCTCACCTGGAATATTGCATCCAGTTTTGGGCTCCCCAGTTCAGGAGGGACAGAGATCTGCTGGAGAGAGTCCAAGGGAGGGCTGTGAGGATGCTGAAGGGACTGGAGCACTGCCTGGGGAGGAGAGGCTGAGAGCCCTGGGGCTGTTTAGTCTGGAGAGGAGAGGACTGAGAGGGGATATAATAAATGTCTATAAATATCTGAGGGCTGGGGGTCAAGAGGGAGGGGACAGGCTCTGCTCAGTTGCATCCTGGGATAGAACAAGGGGCAGTGGATAGAAACTGCAGCACAGGAGGTTCCACCTCAACAGGAGGAGGAACTTCTTCACTGTGAGGGTCCCAGAGCACTGGAACAGGCTGCCCAGAGAGGTTGTGGAGTCTCCTTCTCTGCAGACTTTCCAGCCCCATCTGGATGCATTCCTGTGTGACCTGTGCTGGATTCTCTGGTCCTGCTCTGGTTGGGGGTTGGACTGGAAGGTCTCCAGAGGTCCCTTCCAACCCCTAACATGCTGTGAACTGTGATCCTGTGTGTTGGCTAGACAAAATCTGTATGAAATAAAGAAAATTTACTTAATGGCTGTTAATGATTGGAGTGCATTTTGAAAGGAAAAGACATTTTACTATCAACTTTGGAATTCATTCACATTAAGCTAGGACTCTGCTGGATTCTCTGGTCCTCCTCTGGCAGGGAGGTTGGACTCGATGATCCCCTGAGCTCCCTTCCAACCCCAGCATCCTGTGATCCTGTGGGCACTTGTGGGATCAGACTTCACCACTCTGGACTGTCAGAAGCCTGCTGAGCACAGATGTTAGCAGTCAGACTGACTGCAGAGGTCCCTGTCCCATACTCTGCTGATACTTGCATCTATGTCTAATTTTTGTAGTGCAGTAACATGTGGGATCCTTGCTCAAGAACCACAGGGACCACATCTGCAGATGGAAACACAAGGCACAGTGCCAACATGCTCTCACACAACCTAGCTCCAGGAACTCCTGCCTGCAATCCAGAGAAGCCCCAAGCTCATCAAAGGCAGCACCTGGGCTACACTGACAAAAATCCCTCACAAGTTAGTTTCCAGGCATTTGCTTTCCACTCCCTCTTGATGTAGACAGAAACTTAGACACATCTGAGCCAGATACAGCCTGCAGCTAGGAGAAAGGGAAGTGCAGGGAGGGAATGGGGAGGCCTGACTGGATTTTGACTTGCTGTTTGGGGTAACAGTGTGAGGTGTGTGAGTGCAGGACACACCTAAGTTCCAATCCCTGTTCCAAGGGATGTTCAACTTGTCAAGGCATTTCAAGCAGTCCTGTTGCCCTTGAGCAGGGATAAAATTCTTCCCCACCCCCTTCCATAAATGAAATCCTCTTGTGTTCTTTTTACATTTTGTATGGGATTCCCAGTAGCAGTTTTGGATTTAAATGCATCAGATTAATGATGCCATTGCATAGGATGATAAGGAGAAAATCAAATTTAGCCAAAGTGAGCAGCATTCATACCAGAGGTAGGTTTTTCTAGTTGCTCCAAGGATTCATTTTGATAAAGGAAGATAGATAGATTCAAGAGCAGGATTTAGATCATGCCTGCATCTGACCCAAAATAATCCTAATGTGTGTAAGTTGAAGCTTTTGGTACTGTTTACATCCAAACCACCCTCCTAAAAATCAAGATGGTTAGAACTCATTTTCCTCTCAGTGTCTAAATGCCACCAAAGAGCAGACCATGCAGTAACACTTCCTCCCCATCCTGACCCCTGGGCAGCCACATGGTAAGTGGATCCTGTTGGACCTCCTGGTGTTCTTGCTCAGTAATCTACCTTTGGTACATGTGGTTGTAAGATATCTGACACTGCACAAAGCATGGTCAGAGGGAATGCCTTTGCACTCAGTTGCTTTGGGCTTAAATAGATTGGGATGTGTAGGTTGCTCCTTTTCCTGGAGGTGATGATTAGTGAGAAGTGAGAATAGACAAATCCTGAAGCAAACTGATTCTTTTTTACTTTAAATGGAGAAAATGCCAACCATGCTGGAATTCCTATAGAGCAGCTGCCCCTCCCTTAGTAAAGCTGCAGATAAAAAATTATCCACTGGATTTTCCTGAAAATAGAGTTATGACCCTATGGACACCTGCCAGTTGCTTGACAGCACTTTGAGTTCTGAGAACTATGGTTTCATTATCACAGGCTCACAGGATTTTAGGTGTTGGGAGGGACCTCTGGAGACCTTCCAGTCCAACTCCCCTGCCAGAGCAGGGCCATAGAACCCAGCACAGGTCACACAGGAACACATCCAGACAGGGCTTGAAAGTCTCTAGAGAAGGAGACTCCACAGCCTCTCTGGGCAGCCTGTTCCAGTGCTGTGTAGTTTACATCCATTGCCCCTTGTCCAGTCACAGGGTGCAACGGAGCAGAACCTGTCAGGTAGCAATAGGATTGGGGGGAATGGAGCAAAACTAGAAGTGGAGAGATTCAGGTTGGATGTTAGGAAGAAGTTTTACACCATGAGGGTGGTGAGACACTGGCACAGGTTGCCCAGGGAGGTGGTGGAAGCCTCATCCCTGGAGGTTTTTGCAGCCAGGCTGGATGTGGCTGTGAGCAACCTGCTGTAGTGTGAGGTGTCCCTGCCCATGGCAGGGGGTTGGAACTGGATGATCCTTGAGGTCCCTTCCAACCCTGACAATTCTGATTATATGATTCTATCCCTGTCCCTTCCTTCTTGAGCCTCAGCTCTCAGATATTGATACACATTGATGAGATCCCCTCTGAGTCTGCTCCAGACTGAACAGCCCCAGGGCTCTCAGCCTCTCCTCACCAGGCAGTGCTCCAGTCCCTTCAGCATCTTCACAGCCCTCCCTTGGACTCTCTCCAACAGATTCCTGCCCCCCTTGAACTGGGGAGCCTAGAACTGGATGCAATATTCCTCGTGGGGCCTCATTAGGGTGGAGTAGAGGGGGAGGAGAACCTCCCTGGCTCTGCTGGACACACTCCTCTGAATTCAGCCCAGGACCCCACTGGCCTTCTTGTGCACTCCTGGCCACCTTTGCACATAGCTATTGCTGTAAATGTTGCCAAGCCACGTGCCAGGTGATGTCTTTCATATCAAGTTCTTGTTTACTACCACCCTCCTGTTAATTCTTTCTGCAATGACAGTGACTGTTTCTCAGCTGAGCTCTGAGACGTTGCACATAATTCCGAGGCTCATGCCAGCCTGCAGGCGAGGCGTGGGGCTGCAGGGCTGGAACCGTCGCAGCGTGGGGGCGCTCCGCAGAGCTGCATCTCTGAGATCAGCACGCTCTGCCTCACCCAACGCCCTGCCAGCCAGAGAAGTTCAGAGAAATCCTGCTGAAAACTGAAGGCTTGGGGAAAAAACCCTCACTCTTTAACCAAGAATTATCTCCCTTGGCAAAACACAGAGATGAATCTCTGTAACGCTTCCCTTGAAGAGCCATGTTAACAGAACTGAGCCAGATAATCACAGAATCAGGGAATCAGGCAGGGCTGGAAGGGACCACAAGGATCAGCCAGTTCCAACCCCCTGCCATGGGCAGGGACACCTCACACTACAGCAGCCTGGCCAGAGCCTCATCCAGCCTGGCCTCCAGGGATGGGGCCTCAACTACCTCCCTGCACAACCCATTCCAAGCTCTCACCACTCTCATGGGGAAGAACTTCTTTCTCACATCCAGTCTGAATCTCCCCACTTCGAGATTTATTCCATCCCCCCGAGTCCTGTCCCTCCCTGATATCCTAAAAAGTCCCTCCCCAACTTTCTTGTAGCCCCCTTCAGATACTGCAAGGCCACAAGAAGGTCTCCTGGGAGCCTTCTCTTCTCCAGACTGAACAGCCCCAACTCTTTCAGTCTGTCCTCATAGCAGAGGTGCTCCAGCCCTCTGCTCATCCTCATGGCCCTTCTCTGGACACCTTCCAGCATGTCCATATCCCTCTTGTAATAGAGGCTCCAGAACTGGATGCAGTACTCCAGGTGTGGTCTCACCAGAGCTGAGCAGAGGAGAATCACCTCCCTTGTCCTCCTGGCCACACTTCTCTTGCTGCAGCCCAGGCTCTGCTTGGCTCTCTGGGCTGCAAGTGCTCACTGCTGGCTCATGTTGAGCTTCTCATCCACCAGCAGCCCGAGTCCCTCTCCTCAGGGCTGCTCTCCAGCCAGTCACTGCCCAGCCTGGATTGGTACTCGGGGTTGCCTCAACCCTTATTTCTGAAACATCTTTTTCTTGGGCAACCTCATATTTGACACAGAATCTGTGGTAGGTAGCTAGACAGCAATCAAATGCTAGAGAGAGGAATTAATTTTCCCATCCATGTGTCCAAAATGAGCATTTTAATAAATGGTGGTTTTCTAAGCTGGATTTACAGAGCTCTCTTGGTTTTGAAGATAAGTAGAATTTTTCTTCAGATAACAGTTTCAACCTTGGGATCAAGTCACAGATGCCCTAATATTTGTGGAACTTCAATCATTGTACAACTAACAGAAGCCTAATGTGTTACTGACAGTGCTGCAGAGGTCAGCATTGAGAGTCACGTCACAGATACCAATCTCAGTATGATACACATCTGTACAGGCTCCTGGATTGTCAGGGCTGGAAAGACACCTCAAGGCTCATCCAGTCCCAACCCCCCTGCCATGGGCAGGGACACCTCACACTACAGCAGGTTGCTCACAACCACATCCAGCCTGGCTGCAAAAACCTCCAGGGCTGAGGCTTCCATCACCTCCCTGGGCAACCTGTGCCAGTGTCTCACCACCCTCATGGGGAAGAACTTCTTCCTAACATCCAATCTGAATCTACCCACTTCTAATTTTGCTCCATTCCCCCCAGTCCTATCACTCCCTGACACCCTCAAAAGTCCCTCCCCAGCTTTCTTGTAGCCCCCTTCAGATACTGGAAGGCCACAAGAAGGTCTCCTGGGAGCCTTCTCTTCTGCAGACTGAACAGCCCCAACTCTCTCAGTCTGTCTACAGAGCAGAGCAGCTCCAGCCCTCTGCTCATCCTTGTGGCCCTTCTCTGGACACCTTCCAGCACCTCCAGATCCTTCTTGTAACAGAGGCTCCAGAACTGGACAAACTGCTCCAGGAGGGATCTCACAGTGTGCTGATGCCTCACAACTTTTAGGATATTTATTCTCAGAATATCCTCAGTGCTGGAGAAGCATTAGTCCAGTTGTAGAGATGGGAAACTAAGACACAGCAGTAAGACTGCTTAACTTTCTTGGAGTCTTCCTGACTACTTGCTAACTGAAGACCAAGAAGCACTGTGGAGTTTCATTCCTTACAAGCAGTATGACAAAACCGCAGCCCTGCTTCCCTGCCCAGGTGTGCACCCTGGGTACATTTTGGCTGTACAGCAGAACAAAACCTCAGGGTCTTTCATACTTCCTCTCTCCCTTGCTTACTCCTCCTACATCTGCTCTGATTTGTCCTGAGGAAAAGTCTTAAGGTGTATAGTTAGAGAGGCAGCCATGGCCAGGACTGTGTGATGTACTTCATAGGGAGCCTGCTGCAGTTAATCTTCTTGAGCCCTGCCTTGGCACAGTGAGCACTAGGTCAGCTTTCCTATGTAGGTAAAAACCTTTGGTGAACTTAGGCTTTAAAGTTAGGCTGTGTCTTAAGGTAAAGTGCATTGCAGAGTTCTCACCTAGCCTCTAGATGCAGAGGTGGTTCCTGTAAACATTCACAGAATCACAGAATGTGAGGGGCTGGAAGGTGCCTCAAAAGCTTATCCAGTCCAACCCCCCTGCCAGAGCAGGATCACCTAGAGCAGATCACACAGGAAAACATCCAGACAGGTCTTGGATATCTCCAGAGAGGGAGACTCCACAGCCCCCCTGGGCAGCCTGTTCCAGTCTTCTGTCACCCTCACAGGGAAAAAATTCTTCCTCCTGTTTCCATGAAACTTCCTATGGCTCAGCTTCCACTACTGCCCCTTGTGCTGGCATTGGGCATCACCCAGCAGAGCCTGGCTCCAGCCTCTGGGCACTCCCCCTGCCCATCTTTAGCAACAGCAATGAGGTCACCTCTCAGGCTCTTCCTCTCCAAGCTCCAGAGCCCTCAGCTCCCTCAGGCTCTCCTCACAAGGAAGATGTTCCACTCCCCTCAGCATTTTTGTGGCTCTGTGCTGGACTCTGTCAAGCAGTTCCCTGAGGTCCTTCTTGAACTGAGGGGCCCAGAACTGGACACAATATTCCAGGTGTGGCCTCACCAGGGCAGAGTAGATGGGGACTAGATTGGTTTCCCAAGATTGTCTTAAACTCTTAGGCATCTGCCTGCTATTTGCTTATTTCCAACATTATACCTGGAAAGACAATCCTGGGTTTTACCTGAAACTGGATAGTGTGATAACAAAGTCAGCCTTTGTTTTTCCTGACCCCTACACATTGGATCACCTGGTGTGTCAGAAGGCTATGTCAAAGGATCTCTTACTGCATCTCATTATTCTCCTGTGATGGGAACAGCGCTGGAAGGTCCTCTGGCTGTCCATCCTGTCAGACACATCAACCACAGTAGCCTGACTAATGTGGGACACATGAGCTCTGAGGCACTTCCAGCAAGCATAGCTGGAAGTTTTAGCACACTGCTGTAGCACATAAGTGTGTGTATATATATATATATATATATATTAGAATTTTTCTATTGGGTGTTGAGATGTGACCAACCAAATCTGAAAACCTAGCTCTGAAGTGAGCAGCAGACTCCATTACACTTCAGAGCAGATGATTTCTGCTCTAAACTACAATTGCTAACATTTATATTGGCTTCACTGACTTCTCCTTAGTAGACATTAGACCTTTCTAGAATGACTTCCTAACTCCTCTAAGGATTACTTTTTCTCTTTACTTACACAATTCATTGTATTTATCCTCTTTTTTTTTATACAATGTTTATTGATCACTTCATCATTCTCCTTTCAGAGTCCCTCGTAGATGGTTGCCTGCATGCTATATAAATAGTTAGAACTGTGATTTTCTGAAAGTCAGAAATAAATTGTAGTCCAGCTTGCAGGGTGTGTAAAGCCATTCAGAGCCCTGCCACCACCTTTTGTTCTGACTTGAATCACTCACTCTGTTGTTCCAGCTCACATGTGTGTGTTGAGCAGGCTCCCAACTGCGAGGCCACTTCTATTGCCATACAAACAGGGATTAGTGCTGCACTGCATCACTGATTTTCAGCACTCTTTTCAAAGCTGAAAGGTTAGTGGAGTACTTGAGTCTGCCATGTCACACTGTCACAGCACCCCAGTACAGTAGAGGTTGGAAGGGATTTCCAGAGATCATTGGGTCCAACCCCCCTGCCAGAGCAGCATCACCCAGGGGAGTCTGCACAGGAATGCAGCCAGGTGGTGTTGGAAAGTGTCCAGAGAAGGAGACTCCACAACCTCTCTGGGCAGCCTGCTCCAGGGCTCTGTCACCCTCACTGGAAATAAGTTTCTCCTCATGCTAAGGTGAAATCTTCTCTGTTCAAGTTTGAATCCATTATTCCTTGCGAAACACCGAAGAGCCTGGCCCCCTCCACTTGCCCCTCACCCCTCAGCTATTGATAGACATTGATCAGATCCCCTCTCAACCTTCTCTTCTCCAGACTTGTGGCAGTTTAGGCTGGGTGCCTCCTGCTACTGCTACATGGGATACACCTCTGGTGTCCTGGGTGCCCACCCAACAGGGGTGGACACAGGAAACAGCATATTTCTGACCATAAATCCTGTGCCCTATAAATCCATCTGCAAAGTCATTCTCTCTCTCTTTCTTCCCTCTCTGCCTCCGTGGGAGATGCTCTCTTATCGGGTAACGGTGGGGGAGTATCTCTCTAGGCCTCTTAGGCCTGTCTAGGCCTAATGCTAGGAGGAGAATGGAGGTGGGGCAGTCTCAGAGCTGGCCAGCCTGGGACTTGCCTAGCAGTGGGAGAACAGGGGGGAAGAAAGAGCCCTGGGGGGTTTTGGGTATACCCCCAGGTGGGAGGAGGGAAGGATTGGAAGCCTCTGGGTA
>VXBD01009674.1:18804-43123 GCA_013399975.1 Indicator maculatus | reverse complement strand
CCATTGTCTCTCTTGGCCACAAGGGCACATTGCTGTCCCATGCAGAACTTGCTGCCAACCAGCACTCCAAGGTCTTTCTCCATGGAGCTGCTTTCCAGCAGGGCAGCCGCTAACCTGTCCTGGTGCCTGTTGTTATTCCTCCCCAGACAGCAAGAGACCAACACTTCTGCTGTAAAATTACTGAAGGATAGTATGATGTACCAGTGAGATGGACAGGCTGAGAGCTGAACAGAGAGAAATTTAATGAAATTCAACAAGTCTTGCACCTGGGAAAGAACAACCTCATGGAGCAGGAGAGGTTGGGGACTGAGCTGTTGGAGAGCAGTGAAGGGGAAAGGCCCTGGGGGTGCTGGTGGATGGGAGGTTGACCATGAGCCAGCAATGTGCTCTGGTGGCCAAGAAGGCCAAAGGCATCCTGGGGTGGATTGGAAGGGCTGTGGGNCAGGGAACTGCTTGAAAGAGTCCAGCACAGAGCCATAATGATGCTGAAGGCAGTGGAACATCTTCCTTGTGAGGAGAGCCTGAGGGAGCTGAGGGCTCTGGAGCTTGGAGAGGAGGAGCCTGAGAGGTGACCTCATTGCTGTTGCTAAAGATGGGCAGGGGGAGTGCCCAGAGGCTGGAGCCAGGCTCTGCTGGGTGATGCCCAATGCCAGGACAAGGGGCAGTGGTGGAAGCTGAGCCATAGGAAGTTCCATGGAAACAGGAGGAAGAATTTTTTCCCTGTGAGGGTGACAGAAGACTGGAACAGGCTGCCCAGGGGGGTTGTGGAGTCTCCCTCTCTGGAGATATCCAAGACCTGTCTGGATGTGTTCCTGTGTGGTCTGCTCTAGGTGATCCTGCTCTGGCAGGGGGGTTGGACTGGATGAGCTTTGGAGGCCCCTTCCAGCCCATCACATTCTGTGATTCTGTGATTGTGTGATCCCATCAAGATTCACAGGATTCTTGACAATGGCTTTCTAGGAGCTCATTAAGTTTCAAACAGGTGGCATGTGGCTAACTATGGAAACTTCCTGGGGCAAAGTGATACTATAAAAACAATTTCTTGCAAGTAGTTAATTTTCTTTTAATGCCTTCTTTGCCATACTTGGCATAGGATGTCTCACACTGCTTTTGCCTGCAGTTTGCACTGAGTGGTCTTGTTGTAACACTAGCCTGGATGCCACTGAAAACAACATAAGAACATATTAATTAAACATGACATAATTCTTTTAATTTAAGTTGAAGGATTTTTTTAGTGTGCATCCAACTGTTAGCTGTCAAAAAACAATATTTCAGTGAATTATTAATTTCTACTTCTTCCTCAATCTTTTCTTTTTTTTTTTTTTTTGCTTTAGTTTGGTTTTTGGAACCTCTTTGTTAATGATTGGTATTAAATATTAAAATCAGCAAAAATGTGGCTTTCACTGCAAGCCACTGTGGGAATATATTCTGTCCTGCACTGATATTTGCATTGAAATCACCAAACAAAATGTAGCTACTAAAAAGATGAACTTCTCTTTTGTGGAGCTTTAATTTCAGGGTAACCACTTCTGCTTGTGCTGCTGTATAGGGATGACTCCAAAGCAGCTTTACAGGACACAGAGAGTGTACCTGGAGTTTTCCTTAAAGAAAAGCTCAGAAACCCCAAGCTATTCCCATTTTTCAATTGGAAAAGAAATACAACAGAGTATTGGGAAAGAGAGGTGGCCCTGAAAAAAATAAAATCAGCATTCCATAGACCAAAAGCCCTTCTAAATGGATAGCTTGAAATACAAGTAACTGAAAGATTACTTGTTGGTTTTCCTCTACATCTGACACAGTCTGCCCAAACAAAAAGGAGCAAATTCAATTTTTAGTGACTGATGTTTCACTATGAGCACTTCTCTAGAGCCTCTTAATGGGATGCCTCTCACCAGAGATGAGAAAGGAGTCATTTAAAGCTCAGGAGACTGACTAAGACCTTTCAAGTTGTATCTAACCTTTGGAAATTCCTCCAGTTTAATTATGCTTCCTTGGCTGGAGGCTGGCTCTGCCAAATTCCCCTGGATCTAGAGCAGAATCTAAAGCTGGGCAAGGAAAATGAAAGTACATTGTAAATATTTGGCTGAAGGAACTGTGACTGTTTATATATATATAGAGAGAGAGAGAGCTGTGGGGCTGGTTTTTTTTTAGTTTTTAAGGTCCTCCAGAAATCTTTCAGAGAACCAAGTCACCATGGTGTAATAACTGACTCCATCAGCTGTTCTCTGCTGTTAAAATCATAGAATAGTCCAGGTCAGAAGGGACCTCCAAAGCTCATCCAGTCCAACCTCCCCGCAGTCAGCAGGGACATCCCCAACTAGATCAGGCTGCCCAGGGCCTCCTCCAGCCTCATCTGGAATCATAGAATCACAGAATTGTCAGGGTTGGAAGGGACCTCAAGGATCATCCAGTTCCATCCCCCCTGCCATGGCCAGGGACACCTCACACTACAGCAGGTTGCTCACAGCCACATCCAGCCTGGCTGCAAAAACCTCCAGGGCTGAGGCTTCCACCACCTCCCTGGACAACCTGTGCCAGTGTCTCACCACCCTCCTGGGGAAGAACTTCTTCCTAACATCCAATCTGACTCTGCTCTTCTCTAACTTAAAGCCATTGCCCCTCAGAAATGGTAAAAGACTGCAGCAGAAATAGAATTCTACAGTACAAATGCCTATTACAAAACAAACCCCAAACCCCCAAACTGTAATGCATACAAACACTCATAATGTGGATTGTCAGTTTAAATGTATATCTCTTTAACCAGGTTGGCACTACCAGTTGGAATTTCATTGCATATCACACAGCTGATGGAGAAGGCACACTGAAGCTGTTGAGCACCCCATCTCCATTTCATATTTCACTGGAGTATGTTTGCTGTACTTCCAAAAGAGCACTGGAAAGCCCACGACATGAATGCTGCTCTGAAACTGCTATTTGCTGTAAAAAATAGAGAGCTGTAAAAATACAAGCAGGGGAAAATGCAGCATAGCAAGACATTTTCATTTATTTAGGGGGAAAAGGAGTTTTAAAGAAGGCTTAAAGCCTGTCTTCTGAGGGCTAAAGCAGTGGAACGAGCATTGAACACAGCTGAAATTTTGTGATGACCAAACCTCAGCTCATCCAAATCCCCAATAATATTAACTCCCTAGAAGTGGGCTGTGAATCTGATCAGCCTTACAGCAAGCTCACAGGATGTTAGGGGATGGAAGGGACCTCCAGAGATCATTGAGTCCAATATCCCTGCCAGAGCAGGACCAGAGAATCCAGCACAGGTCACACAGGAATGCATCCAGATGGGGCTGGAAAGTCTCCAGAGAAGGAGACTCCACAACCTCTCTGGGCAGCCTGTTCCAGTGCTCTGGGACCCTCACAGTGAAGAAGTTCCTCCTCATGTTGAGGTGGAACCTCCTGTGCTGCAGTTTCTATCCATTGCCCCTTGTCCTATCCTAGGGTGCAATGAGCAGAGCCTGTCCCCTCCCTCTTGGCCCCCAGCCCTCAGACATGAGACACAAATGTTCTTCTTTCTACAGCCATATGAAGTGGCTACAAAGGAAGATAACAAGACAGTGCATGCAGCCCTCTGAAGCTGGGGACAAGCTCCAGCTCACCCAGCATGCCAAACTACATTTGCATACAGCTTATTGTCATGCATTCTGATAGAACATGAGGATTACACACACTGAGGGGAGGGGGATTTAGCAGCTGCAGTCTTCCTGGGAACAGGTTGCCCATGGAGGTGGTTGAGGCTCCTTCCCTGGCGATCTTCAAGGTGAGGCTGGAGGAGGCCCTGGGCAGCCTGATCTAGTTGGGGATGTCCCTGCTGAGTGTGGGGAGGTCAGACTGGATGAGCTTTGGAGATCCCTTCCAGCCTGGACCATTCTGTGAGGCTATGAGTCTATAAATCTTCCAGAAGCTTTGCTTCATACTTTAGTTCTCTTGACTGACATTTCCCATGTAAGCTATGTCACTGCACCTTAGCTTTTAGCCATGCTTTTTTAACGTGCTTTTTTATATTTTCATGACTCTTGTGCTGTCCTTTTGCATGAAATTCAGTGCTGGAACTCCTACTGTGTACCATTGTACATGGAACTGCTCACAGTATTGGATTTTTTTTTTTCCTTTATACATGCTGAAGGTTATAGAGGCATCCTAGAGTGGGTTTCTAGAATCATAGAATCAGAGATTTGTTAGGGTTGGAAGGGACTCAAGGATCATCCAGTTCCAACCCCCCTGCCATGGGCAGGGACACCTCACACTACAGCAGATTGCTCACAGCCACATCCAGCCTGGCTTTAAAATCCTCCAGTGATGAGGCTTCTACCATCTCCCTGGGCAACCTCTTCCAGTCTCTCACCACCCTCATGGGGAAGAATTTCTTCCTAACATCCAATCTGAATCTCCCCAATTCTAGTTTTGCTCCATTCCCCCCAGCCCTATCACTCCCTGACACCCTCAAAAGTCCCTCCCCAGCTTTCTTGTAGCCCCCTTCAGATCCTGCAAACCCACAAGAAGGTCTCCTGGGAGCCTTCTCTTCTCCAGACTGAACAGCCCCAACTCTCTCAGTCTGTCTCCAGCCCTCTGCTTGGCTCTCTGGGCTGCAAGTGCTCACTGCTGGCTCTTGTTGAGCTTCTCATCCTCCAGCACCCCTGAGTAGATTCCTGGCAACATGGCTGGCTATTAATGAATAACATCTAATGAAAAAAATCCTTTGCTTTGAGAAATCTACCCTGCATTTTCAGGAAGAATCTGTCATCTGAACCTTTAGGTGGTATCACTGTGTTTGGGATGCACCAAGTCACCATAGCCTGAGTCCTGCAAACACTTACTGTGTATGCTAACCTTTAATACCTTAATATATCCAGAGGATATATATCCAGAGGATATATTAATGTGTCAGGCCTGAGTCCATGAGTGTTAAAGAAGCACATCCAATCTAAGATCCATTTAAAAAAGCTTCAGTCTAGAAAGTGTATCACCTTTAACTCCTCAGCCAAGGAAAAGAATACAGAGGGGATCACCAGAAGGATTTTGCTCTGTGCAAACAGCAGGTGTGCTGGGTTGAAAATTCTCTCCAACTTGCCAGACCAGCTCAGTTGGAAAGCAAATGAAGCTCTATTTACAAGCAAACTACAATCTAATATGAAATGCAATGACTAGGTACAAAATAGACAATATTTACAGATATGTACAATTTATAAACAGCACAAGAACCTCCCTGGACAAACCAGGGGGCTACTAACAGCTTCCCCACTCCCTGCTCCCTTCCCTCCCCCTGTACACATGAGACAAGAGAAAGAGCAGAGAGTTGCTGTTAGTTACTTAACCACAACAAGAAGACATTCAAGGTCAGCAAAGCCAGCAGAAGCCAGAAGTTAGTATATGCCAGAGTGAGGAACCTGAAAAGAGTTAGTTTACAGATCTAACTTTTATGTTTGTTGTGTGTCCAATTTAGACCTGATCATTATCTTCCTTTTTACATCCAATAGTAATTTAGTTACATTCTACTACTTTCTGTTCAAGATCTGTGGAAAATCTTCTAGGCACAGCCTAAAACTACCACAGCAGGTTATGGGTATTTAAGGAGCACAAAGCTGTTCATGGCTGGAACGAGGCTTGAGAAGCACTGCAGGATAAATGGGGAGCTTGGGCGATGGGAAAGGGCAAAATTTCTCCTGGCAAAACATTTAGGGAGTAGCCACAGGGAAAACATTATCATAGTGTAATGAAGCTGGGGGTGAGCCCAACAGCATTGCTGAGAATTCCCACACCCTCCTTGGGTGAAGCACCACTAGTGACCAGACACCTGCACCGACTCATGGAGAAACAGAGACTAAGGATTGAACTTTAAAGGAGTCCTTGCAGAACAGTTCCATGAACGTGCTGCTTTTCTTCATGTTGGGGAAGGTGGGATCTGGCCTCTGAGTCAAATCTGGCTGTGACAGGTTGCAAGAATACCGTGGTGTTATCATCTGGAACGTGGCAAGTGTTTGATGAGTTCTAGTGAGTATTTAAAGTGCTGCTACCAAGACCTTTGTAGAACCTTCTGTGAGTCAGTGAAATGTGATGTGCTACAGTAAAGGTTTAACCAGGTCAGCTCGGAAAGCCTTTTATGTGCAGGGTAGACATTTCAGTGGAAGTGTTGTCTTTCACATGGAGACCTGTAAATCAACGTGCTTGGTATAATGAAGGAGTACTGAGGGTCCTATCATCATCTCCAGTCCTGGATGATAGAATACAAGGTTTGGTTTCCCAGCGTGGGTTTCCTTATGTAGCTCCTCTTGGGAGCAAGGAAGTATTCCAACAATACACATCTCTGGAAGGATCTGGAAGGAGCAGGCTCTTCCTCTCGCTGACAGGCTCCAGAAACTGCTGGGTTTGTAATACAACTCTGTGGGTGACCTGGCTCAAATCCAAGACCCACCAGAAACCCAAAGTGTCTGTAGGCACGGCTGCCACGAGGGAAACTCCTGCAGTGCAAGGAAAAGCCACAGGATCTCTTCCAGGCAGGCAGGATCATGACAGGATCAGTCCCAGGCAGGATTGCTCCCAGGCAGGATCGATCCCAGGCAGGATTGCTTCCAGGCAGGATCGGTCCTAGGCAGGTAGGATCACGGTAGGATTGGTCCCAGACAGGATCAATCCCAGGCAGGCAGGATCACAGCAGGATCAATCCCAGGCAGGCAGGATTGCGGTAGGATCGGTTCCAGGCAGGATTGGTCTCAGGCAGACTGGATCACAGCAGGATCAGTCCCAGGCAGGCAGGATCACGGCAGGATTGGTCCCAGGCAAGCAGGATCATGGTAGGATCGGTCCCAGGCACGCAGGATCGGTCCCAGCAGGCAGGATCGGTGCCAGGCAGGCAGGATCACAGCAGGCAGGCGGGTCGGAGAGAAGCCAGTCGAGTGCTGGTTCCTCCAAGGTAGCCACACATGGAGGGCAGGGCGAGTAGAGTCCAAAAATGAGTGCCCGAAATGGCCGAGCCGAAAATGAGCCGGCTCCCAGGAAAACGGGCGAGAGCCGCGGAGAGGGAGAGCCCTGACGGCTCCCTGCTCACCCTGTTTAAGGTGTTCCTAGACGACTGTCCAGGCCAAAACGTGAAGTCCTCCCTTACCACATTTCCAAATCCCAGGGGCTTCCCCTGGCAGGGACTCTGGGCACTTATGACTGTCCTCGGGGCCGGGCAAGGCCATCTCGCACCTTTGTCTCCCCTATTCAAACCTCTGCTGATAGATAACGAGGGGAGGCGGGGGACGTGTTTTGGAGCACCCTGCAGCAATGTGAAGCTGAGAATAGATTTGTTCTTTCTTTCACTTCTTCCAGAGCTGATGAGTGTCTCATGGTTTGTGCTTTCCTTTGCAGCTGACCCCCTGGTTGGAAGCATTGCCACTCAGTATATGACTAACAGAGCAGAGCATGACAGAATGGCCAGACAGTGGACCAAGAGATACGCCACATAGGAACCTCCTCTAGGATTTGCTGGACCTGTGCAAGCACATTCACTAAGTGCATCAATAGCCCTTCCCTTCATTCTTATTTTTTATTAAATTTTGAACCATTTTGTGACAAAAGGTTGTCCTTACTTTTCTTTTGGGGTTTTGATTGTTTGTTTGTTTGTTTGTTTTTATTTTTCGTTTGGTTGTTTGTTTGTTTTGGGCTTTTTTGTTTTGTTTTGTTGTTCTGTTAACCTGAAAGTTGTTTCCCTCAAATGTGGACAGGGAATTTTGGTTATCAGTGCAAAGAATGTTGGATCTGTAATAGTATAGAGCTTTGTCACAAAGCTTTGTATTAATGTGTGTCATTTTTTGGGTTGGTTTGGTTTCGTTCATGTGTTTTTTGGTGTTTGTTTTTTTTTTCTTTTTGGAAAACAAACAAATTCAGAATTATATCTGGTTTCTACTTCAATGTAGTGTTTAGGGTTATTTTTTTGTACTGAAGTCCTTTAATGGTGGGTGCATGCTACTGGGAACAAGTTTTGTACAAAAGCTTAAAAATCAAGAATCACTGTGCATTACTAAAACTGTGTTTATCACTTGGCCTTCTGTTTACCCCACAAAAGGCTATTGCATTGAACAAATTAATATGTATTTTGATTTTACTTATTAAAAAAAGAAAAAAAAAAAGAAAGAAAAAAAGGGGAAAAAAGTGCTTGTAAATTTCTTAGGGACCTGCCACTTTTGACTGTGGATCAGTTGATGTACACTTGTATTATGAAAGCACTCAATAAAACACTGTGGCTGATAAATGCACACCTTGCAAGATGGTGCTTCTGCCTTTGTGACATAGAGGCTGCATAGCCCTCACATAATACAGCTGCAGCTGAAGCAACTACTCTTAGACCCAAACTATTCCTTTCTCCTCAACAGTGCACTTCTTAACCTAGCATTCTTCACTGGGTATATCTTTCATATACATCTTCCAAATTTTAAAGCCTCTCTTTCATATGACAGTACTTGGCTCCCAGGCTCACAGAGTGTTAGGGGATGGAAGGGACCTCTGGAGATCATTGAGTCCAACCCCCCTGCCAGAGCAGGACCAGAGAATCCAGCACAGGTCACACAGGAATGCATCCAGATGGGGCTGGAAAGTCTCCAGAGAAGGAGACTCCACAACCTCTCTGGGCAGCCTGTTCCAGTGCTCTGGGACCCTCACAGTGAAGAAGTTCCTCCTCATGTTGAGAGGGAGCCTCCTGTGCTGCAGTTTCTATCCACTGCCCCTTGTCCTATCCCAGGGTGCAATGAGCAGAGCCTGTCCCCTCCCTCCTGACCCCCAGCCCTCAGGTATTAAAGAAACATTTTTTAAATCCCTCTCAGTCTTCTCCTCTCTACACTAAACAGCCCCAGGGCTCTCAGCCTCTCCTCACCAGGCAGTGCTCCAGTCCCTTCAGCATCCTCACAGCCCTCCCTTGGACTCTCTCCAGCAGATCCCTGTCCCTCCTGAACTGGGGAGCCCAGAACTGGATGCAATATCCCAGGTGAGGTCTCAGCAGGGCAGAGTAGAGGGGGAGGAGAACCTCCCTGGATCTGCTGGACACACTCCTCTGAATGCAGCCCAGGACCCCATTGGCCTTCTTGGCCACCAGGGCACATTGCTGTCCCATGCAGAACTTGTTGTCCACCAGCACTCCCAGGTCCTTCTCCTTGGGGCTGCTCTCCAGCAGATCCCCTCCAGCAGATGTCCTGCTGCAGCTATTAGGATTCCTCTGGCTGCATCTTTTATACTGTGGTTTCACTCTATCCATCTTGTTACAATTAAAATAGTTGGCTGTAAAAGTAGCCTTGCAGGGAAAGCAGCATGTTGATGATGATTTCATACAGCAGGCCTCCTTTTGCCTTTCTCCAGGCTCTTTAATTGTAAAATCAACTGTTTGTTATTAAAAATAAATAAAATAAAGATAAAATAAATAAAGACCCATACAAAATTAAGGTTTTGCTGGGAAAATGGAGCCCACTGCACCAGTCATTCCCAGCACATTCAATGGCAAGGATATTTCTGTTCAGATTTGACCTTCAGGCTAATTTTAGCTATGCAGTCCTAGAAGGAAGACTTCTGCTTGGCTAAGGCAATGTGTGGGCGTTGTGATTTAGAAAATATATCCTGGGATGCTGCTGGCTAAATGCTCTTTGTGTTGCAGTGCACACTGGAAACCTCCTGTCTTACACAATTAAACACTACAGCTGCTGCATACACTGCCTGCCTGACCTCTCTCCTCTCTCCTCACCTCTTGTGTTTAAAGCAGATCTTATCTTAAAGAAGATACATTACAACAGAGAGAGTGTAAGCATGCAGGGAAACCCAATCCCCATTACCCTCCAACCCAATCCAACTTTCCTGAAACCTGAAGTAGTCAAGGTGACCCCACAGGATCTCTGCAAGCACTGCACTGCTCAGCATGGATTTTCTCTCAGCCATTGGCTAATAACTTCACAGACAATCTACTGGCGAGTTGTCCTCTGGGTGACATCTACGTTGAGCTTGGTTCAGATACTATAGAACTGCAACTCCAAGAACCACATGGAAATAATCAGTCTGTTTGGATCAAAGCAAAGAGAGAGTCTTCTGGTGTCTGCAGGAGCCCACCTCCACAACCATCTGAGGCCAACAGATCCTAAATATAGACATGAAAGAGCAACACCAGTTAAAAAATAAAACAAAACTCAACCCCGAGACTTGGTGAGACCTCCCCTGGAATCTTGCATCCAGTTCTGGGCTCCCCAGTTCGGGAGGGACACGGATGTGCTGGAGGGAGTCCAACAGAGGGCTACAAGGATGATGAAGGAGGCCTGGCAAGGAGAGGCTGAGAGCCCTGGGGCTGTTTAGTCTGGAGAGGAGAAGACTGAGAGGGGATTTAATAAACGTCTATAAATACCTGAGGGCTGGGGGTCAAGAGGGAGGGGACAGGCTCTGCTCAGTTGCACCCTGGGATAGGACATGGGACAATGGATAGAAACTCCAGCACAGGAGGTTCCACCTCAACAGGAGGAGGAACTTCTTCACTGTGAGTGTCCCAGAGCACTGGAACAGGCTGCCCAGAGAGGTTGTGGAGTCTCCTTCTCTGGAGGCTTTCAAGCCCTTTCTGGATGCATTCCTTTGTGACCTGTGCTGGATTCTCTGGTCCTCCTCTGGCAGGAGGGTTGGACTTGAAGACCTTCAGAGTTCCCTTCCATCCCCTAACACCCTGTGAGCTGTGACTTCTCTGAGGCAGAACACCTTCTCAGGACAACTGTTACACCTCCTACTCTTGGAAGTGTCCTGCAGCATGCAGCTTGCCATGAAGCACCTCCGTGTCTGACGGGCATCTTCCTGCTGTACACATGCAACAAAGAGGTAATTTCAAAGTGGATTTAAAGGAACAACTGTGCCTTGCCCAGTGGAGTTCCTGCATTACTTCTCCCATCTGTTGAAGAGAGAGCTGCCATCAAAGGTCTCTGTCCCCTGAGACAGCAATTAATGGGCAATTGTGGTTTCCTTGTGAATCACTTTAAGTCTTTGCCTCTGCAGCCATTACTTACAGCTGAGCAGCATGCAGGTACATTTTAAACATGCTTGCAAAAGAAATCTTTCATTCTACTGCTTTTTGCTTCTTTCTTTCTTATTTTCTCCCCGAAAATGCAAAGACATTATAAACAGAAGAGCCTGGAGTATCTCTAATGATGATGTAAGGGAAGGACAGCTGAGGCAGCTTGGAGAGGATCACAGAGCTCTTAATAAATGTCTATTCTTGCTTTGCTTACCCATCAAAAGCTGCACAGTTGGAATTTGCAGGTGGATTGCCCTCTGTGTGGAGCTGAACAGTTGCTTTGTCCTAGATAATATAAAGCTACTGCCTTAAGAACCACAGGAGTCTCAAAGAAATAATCAGAGAGGATCAACCCACAATTGATTAAAGCAGATGCAGAGCTTTCTGGCATCTGCAGGAGCCAAATGTTTGCAAGTCTGGCCATAAAACATCCTCCTCTGTTTGCAAATCTCCTCTGCTGCCCTCCCAAGTGATTTTTCTTTTTTTCTTCATCTGCTAAACCTGGGAAATATGTAGCATTATTTGAAACCTGCTGTTGTCACTGAGAAGAAAGGAGGCATCCCCAGCAGAATTCAGCCTGCCAGCAGAGCTCCAGAGACAGTAATGGTCTTTCCCCCAGATCTAGAAAATATTGCGTGTTGTTCCACCTCACAGAATCAACCAGGCTGGAAAAGACCTCAGAGACCGTCAAGTCCAACCTATATCTCACCTCTGTTCTTTACATCCTCTGCAAATTTAGCTGATTCCTGCTCCCCTTTTATGACAAATCATCTTTCTAACTACTTCTAGATGGTGAAGTCCCACATTCTGCCCTTCTACAAATGATCTGAGGTTCATTCCAGTGTCCTGCATGTAATAAAACATTCAGGAGCCTACATTTCTCCTAAAACAACATGCACAAGCCATCACTTCAGCAAATCTCTGCATTTTTCAGGGACACGTGGATGCTAAACCTGGGGTTAGTTCTTTAAAGACACCTTAACAGCTTTCTTGAATTCAATTGCAAGTGGTTGCATGATTTAGGTTGGACACGAGGAACTATTTTTTTCCCCAAAAGGGTCATCAGGGCCTGCAACAGGCTGCCCAGGGCAGTGGTGGAGTCTCCATCCCAGGAGGGGTTTCAGAGCTGTGGAGCTGTGATGCTGAGGGACATGGTTTGGAGGTGACCTGGCAGTGCTGGGTCAGTGGTTGGGCTGGATGACCTTAAAGGTCTTTTCCAACCAAAACATTCTATGATTCCACTAAGTGAACAGTATTTAATTTCCAGTAACACCAACTGTCTATCACTCTCCCATACCTCTTGAGTGCAACTCAGGTGAAGCAGGAATCAGGGAACCTCCAAACTGAACTGGCCTGTCACAAATTATAGAAGTGGCCTTCACATCCCCCTGGCCAGCTGACCAGGTGATTTCCCTCTCCAGAACATTGCAGAACAACATAGCTTGAATGCAGATACCCCAGCCAAACTTTGGAAAGGTCTGGCCTCAGGTTTTCCTGTTGAGAGCTGCAGATGGATGCACAGTCATATCCCATGTCCAATGGACAGCAGCTCACAGACCTTTTTTCTGCACCCTGTCTGGCAGTGCCATGTAAGAATAAAACACCAGAGGTGTCAGGATCCAGAGGCCCCCAAATGGGACCCCTCCTCAAGACCTTTTAAGGGCCTTGAAGATGGAGAGGAGCAGGCAGTGTGAGCTTGCAGCACAGAAGGCAAATCCCAGCCTGGGCTGCATCCAAAGCAGCATTGCCAGCAGAGCCAGAGAGGTGATTCTGACACTTTGCTCTGCTCTGGAGAGACCTCACCTGGAGTGCTGTGTACAGGTCTGGAGCCCTCAATAGAGGAAGGACATGGAGTTGATGGAGAGGGTCCAGAGGAGGGCCATGAAAACGATCAGGGGGTTGGAGGAGTTCTGCTACAAGGCCAGGCTGAGGGAGCTGGGGGTGTTCATCCTGGAGAAGAGGAGGCTCTGGGGAGACCTAATAACAGCCTGGAAGTACCTGAAGGGGGCTACAGGAAGGCTGGAGAGAGACTGTTTGCAAAGGCCTGCAGGGACAGGACGAGGGACAATGACTTCAAAGTAGAGCAGAGCAGATTGAGATTGGATGTGAGGAAGAAGTTCTTCACTCTGAGGGTGGTGGAACACTGGAACGCCACTCCCAGCGTTATCCTAGGGTCGCTTTGCTCCTTTACATTCCTCAGGAACTTCTCTTATCCCTGAGGCTGGACATCCTGCCCCATACCCAATGCACATGCCTGCACTTGGAGCTGGACAGATTAAAGCCAAGGACTCTGAGCACAAATCCTGAGACCTCCAAAGTCCAACTCTCCAGCCTTCGCAGCCACAATTTTTGCAAAGCCAGCCCTGCCTACTGGATTTCCATCTTCATATTCTGATTCTCCACTTCTTCTCATTCCCTTGCATTTTTCTTCATATCCTTTCCTCCACGATATTAGCACTAAATCTTGAAACTTCCTTCTCCCCCATGCCCTGAGCTCAGTCATGGCTCTGTTCCTCCCCTGTTAACACCACCATGTCACATAACACTGGACCTCCTAGGGCTGCTTGAAACCCCTGATTTTTAGGCCTTAGAAACAAGAAAGTGCTCTGTGTGGATTAACTAATTCCTCATTGTGCCAGGCCTGGCACTGGCTATAAGCTAATTAATTTCTCCCACATACATCATTAGCTGTAATGAACTCCAGCCTGGCCTGCCTCCTCAGCATGACATCCATATGCAAATGCATTTCATCAGCTCAAACTCTCCACAGACTCAGTGTATGGCTCCTGGGACACTTCCAGCAGCCTTTCTCAGGTCACAAATGGAATATATAAGACCTTTGAGTGCTGGTGGACAGCAAGTTATGCATGGAACAGCACTGTGCTTTTGTGGCCAAGAGAGCCAATGGGATGCTGGGATGCATCAAGAAAGGTGTCCAGCAGGACTAGGGAGGTTCTTCTCCCCCTCTGCTCTGCCCTGCTGAGACCACAGCTGCAATCCTGTGTCCAGTTTGGGGCTCCCCAGTTCAAGAGAGACAGAGACCTGCTGGAGAGAGTCCAAGGGATAGCCAGGAGGATGCTTAGGGGACTTGAGCATCTCCCCTGTGAAGAGAGACTGAGAGCCCTGGGGCTGTTTAGTCTGGAGAAGAGAAGGCTGAGAGGGGATCCAATCAATGTCTATCAATAGCTGAGGGGTGGGGGGCAAGTGGAGGGGGCCAGGCTCTTTTTGGCAGTTCACAGGGATAAGCCAAGGAGCAATGGGTTCAAACTTGAACAGAGAAGATTTCACCTGAACATGAGGAGCAACTTCCTTCCAGTGAGGGTGACAGAGCCCTGGAGCAGGCTGCCCAGAGAGGTTGTGGAGTCTCCTTCTGTGGACACATTCCAACCCCACCTGGCTGCATTCCTGTGCAGACTCCCCTGGGTGATGCTGCTCTGGCAGGGGATTTTGGAGGTCCCTTCCAACCCCTGTGATTCTGTGATATCTGGGGACTGCTGTTTATCAGGAAGAGTTTTGTGATATCTTTGAATTCATCATTCTGCACTCTAATTACATCCTGAACTTGAATAGGGACCTGCAACACCTCAAGATAATGAAAAGGGCAAAGCAAAACATCCCTACCATGTCTGCTTTGATTGGGAAGGAAAGTAGCCACAGGCTGATGGTTGAAACAAAGACGGGGTTGCTAAAGCCACTCTAATCCCTTTGTCAGTCCTGACTTAGAAAACTCCCACTTGGTGTGATGGCTAAATAAATGCTGTGCTTCCTCCTGCAGATTTTGAGGAAATTAATCACAGAATTGTTAGGGTTGGAAGGGACCTCAAGGATCATCCAGTTCCAACCCCCCTGCCATGGCCAGGGACACCTCACACTTCATCAGGTTGCTCACAGCCACATCCAGACTGGCTGCAAAAACCTCCAGGGCTGAGGCTTCCACCACCTCCCTGGGCAACCTGTGCCAGTGTCTCACCACCCTCCTGGGGAAGAACTTCTTCCTAACATCCAATCTGAATCTCCCCATTTCTATTTTGCTCCATTCTCCCCAGTCCTATCACTCCCTGACACCCTCAAAAGTCCCTCCCCAGCTTTCTTGGAGCCCCCTTCAGATACTGGAAGGCCACAAGAAGATTCTGGCACTTTGCTCTGCTCTGGGGAGACCTCACCTGGAGTGCTGTGTACAGCTCTGGAGCCCTCAATAGAGGAAGGACATGGAGCTGATGGAGAGGGTCCAGAGGAGGCCATGAGAATGCTCAGGGGGTTGGAGCAGCTCTGCTATGAGGACAGGCTGAGGGAGCTGGGGGTGTTCAGCCTGGGGAAGAAGGTGGTAGAACACTGACAGGTTGCCCAGGGAGGTGGCTGGGGCCCCATGCCTGGAGATATTCAAGGTGAGGCTGGAGGAGGCCCTGGGCAGCCTGATCTAGTTGGGGATGTCCCTGCTGAGTGCAGGGAGATTGGACTGGATGCGCTTTGGAGCTCCCTTCTGGCCCAGACCATTCTGTGAACCCAAACCCCTTGCTAAGCTCACCAACACACCAAACATGGGAGTCACTCCTGGTCCAGGCTCCTTGCAGCCCATCACTGTGTCACAACAGTGCACTGACATCTCTCTGAGGAAAGACTACTGCTGTGCCTGGGATTGGTGCCACCTCTGTAAAAAGAGAAAGGAAAACCTGCTTTATTCTCCTTTATGTGGAAGAGCAGCTACCAAAGTGAGGGACTTCTCAAGCTGGCAGGGAGTGACAGGACTGGGGGGAATGGAGCTGAGGCAGAAATGGGGAGATTCAGATTGGATGTTAGGAAGAAGTTCTTCCCCATGAGGGTGGTGAGATACTGACAGAAGTAGAAGCCTCATCCCTGGAGGTTTTTGCAGCCAGGCTGGATGTGGCTGTGAGCAACCTGCTGTAGTGTGAGGTGTCCCTGCCCATGGCAGAGGGGTTGGAACTGGCTGATCCTTGAGGTCCCTTCCAACCCTGACAACTGTGTGATTCTATGATTATGTATTGTTCACCCACTACCTCTTGCTGCAGTTTTCAAAGAAAACCTTCCTGGAATGTACTTAGAATTTAAATCCCCATTGCAAAGCCTCAAAGAATAATCAAAACATGCTCTGTCATATCAAGGTAATCTAATCAGAGAGGCTCACTGAATTATTTATCTACTTACATTTTGATGATAATTTAATAATTGATAAGCTTAAAGAAATAATCTCATTTTTGGTTTCATGATCTAGATCACAAAACACTATATTTTATTACTGTCTACATTTGCCTTTTTTATCTACCTAAAATAAATACAGATTTTAATAACTTTAATCAATAGTTTCCTATTGAAAGAAGGAGCCTGGTCCTTGTGTAGCTTAGTGCTTTGTGGACTTCTTTGTCTTAAAAAAAAGCCACGATCCAATATGTAATTTTTTTCCCTTTCAAAAAAGAAAAGATTGAACAAAATGTGCAAACAAAAAATGACAGCAGTCACTTGAGCCCAGCTAATAATGCTGTCTGGATCTGTTAGGTCTGTTGATTCTGTCTGATTTCCAAAGAGTGGCACTGAAACTCTGGAAGCAGAAGGACAAGAGGTGCAGTCAAAGCCAAAGACGAAAATTTTAATAATAATAATAGTATATAGTAATAACAACAACAACAACAGAAATAAACACTGCAGTGATATTAGGATGTATCCTTGCTGCAGCATCCCACTTAGGTCAAAACAAAGCAGGAAAACCCCACAGCCAAGGGGGAAAAATCTCCAGCTCTTTATTAAATCACTTGGGAAAACTAAAATCTATCAAAGTAAATCCCAGGATCACAGGTCACAGGATGTCAGGGGTTGGAAGGGACCTCCAAAGGTCACTGAGTCCAACCCACCCCCCCACCCCCCTCCCAAGCCAGAGCACTAGAATCCAGCACAGGTCACACAGGAATGCATCCAGATGGGGCTNCCAGGCAGTGCTCCAGTCCCTTCAGCATCCTCACAGCCTTCCCTTGAACTCTCTCCAGCAGATCCCTGTCCCTTCTGAACTGGGGAGCCCAGAACTGGATGCAATATTCCAGGTGAGGTCTCAGCAGGGCAGAGTAGAGGGGGAGGAGAACCTCCCTGGATCTGCTGGACACACTCTTCTGAATGCAGCCCAGGACCCCATTGGCCTTCTTGGCCACCAGGGCACATTGCTGTCCCATGCAGAACTTGTTGCCCACCAGCACTCCCAGGTCCTTCTCCTTGGGGCTGCTCTCCAGCCAGGGAAGAGGCAAGGTGCCACCTCATGCTTTGACATCTTCCCTTCCTTCCCAGAGCAGTTCTCACAGTGCTCCACTGTGCCTGAGCAGGGTCCAGTGCAGAAGACTGCAGAGTCTCAAGGGATCTGCCCCATGGTTAAATTCATGCCCTGGGAGTTATATACAGTTGGTAGATCTGTACAACTTCCCATGGTCCACAAAGTTCAGCACATGAATTGTTTTTTCATCATCAAGACCTTTTATATGGTAGGTAGCTTTGCCTGGGGGGAAGATATTAGCAGTATTTTGTATCAAACCTAATGTAAAAATCAGCAGAAAAAAAAATTAAATATCTGCTTCTCTGTGTCAGTGATCCCCTAAGTATTTATACTTCTAACTGTATTTCTTGCAGGTATGTGAGATTTCTGTGATGAACCTGCCTCAGGTGGCTCAGTGACTTTCCTCCAGGATGTTTTTCCTTCATATTATTGGGTTTTAAAGTATTTTGCTTGTTAAACTGCCCTTCCCTCAGCATAGGTCTGGTTTGATTTCGTGGGAGGGCTTAAAAAAAAAATAGTCCTCCATGGATTTGCCACTCAAGTGTTGCAGCACTGAAAAACCTGAATAGAAAACACCACATAAACCCCAGTGAAAACTGCCCTACAGGCATTGGTTGTTATTGCCTCAGATGACAGAGAAAAACCAAACTAGAATAAGCATCCTGAAAAGTAAGTTCAATGAAGTGCCAGAAATCTGAGGTGTCATTAGTAGCATAAGCAGAGAGAGGCTTTGATTTAGCACCTGCTGTTCTCAGCTTGACCCTGGTGCTCTGAGCAGCTCTGCTCTGCCAGGAGGGAGGAACCTGGCTGTGGAGTGAGCTGCTGAGATCTTCAGTGGCCTGTGCTCAAAGACTACCACAGGCAGGTAGCTGAGGTGTGAGCTGGAGGGGGAGTAGGTGGGGGGGGAAAACATGTGCTGACCACATCAGCCTTAGCAATCTGCCAGAACAAGTTGAGTACTGCAGCGACAGTCAGAGCTATGTAGGACTTTCAGTTGTGGTTAAGGAGAGCTGCCTAGTGGCAGCTTCTTTAGCTTCTTTAAGCTTTTGGAGCTTAAATATGTGCTTGCTCTTCCCTAGCTGGCTCCCATTAAACTGTGTCCTTTTGAGACAGAAGAATAGGGAAGAGCTCAACAGGAGCTGTCAATGTGCACTTGCAGCCCAGAGAGCCAAGCAGAGCCTGGGCTGCATTAGGAGAAGTGTGGCCAGCAGGTCAAGGGAGGTGATTCTCCCCCTCTGCTCTGCTCTGCTGAGACCACACCTGGAGTACTGCATCCAGTTCTGGAGCCTTTATTACAAGAGGGATATGGACATACTGGAAGGTATGGTCCAGAGAAGGGCCACCAGGGTGAGCAGAGGGCTGGAGCTGCTCTGCTATGAGGACAGACTGAGAGAGTTGGGGCTGTTCAGTGTGGAGAAGAGAAGTCTCCAAGGTGACCTTCTTGTGGCCTTCCAGGATCTGAAGGGGGCTACAAGAAAGCTGTTGAGGGACTTTTTAGGCTATCAGGTAGTGATAGGACTAGGGGGAATGGAATAAAGCTGGAAGTGGGGAGATTCAGGCTGGCTGTGAGGAAGAAGTTCTTCCCCATGAGAGTGGTGAGAGCCTGGAATGGGTTGTGCAGGGAGGTGGTTGAGGCTCGATCCCTGGAGGTGTTTAAGGCCAGGCTGGATGAGGCTCTGGCCAGGCTGATGTAGTGTGAGGTGTCCCTGGCCATGGCAGGGGGGTTGGAACTGGATGATCCTTGTGGTCTCTTCCAACCCTGACTGATTCTAGGATTCTATGATTCTATGATTCTATGATGTGTGTCTCTGGGACTGTCACCAGAGGCCATGGCCTTGCATGCCTTGGGCCACCTTAGAGGCACTGTGCTGGAGGAAAGGTACCTTTAGCTATTCAGGACTTGCTGCAGCTGCCCAGCTGCTGGGGGACATCCTCTTGTGGAGAGGTAGCTGCAGTGTGGGGCACCAGGTTTGCCCCACCCTTCACTTCCTCCTGTGCTTGTCTGGGAGGCACCTTGATGAGGGCACTGATGCTGCTGACCTTAATGTGGTGTGGACAACTGTGGAGGTATATACACTGTTAATGCTAAATATATCCTTTCCCTTCCTGACAAGCCTTAAACAAACAAATGGGACACTTTGGATAAAACTAGTTAAGCAACTTCTCAGTGAACTTGTGGAAACCAGTGAGAGCCTCCAGACCAAGCAGTAACAGCCAACAAAGTCAGCAAGTGATGATATATTATTAAAATGAAAAGTTTGCACAAGTTCAATGGAGGATACTGCTCAGTTTGGAGCTCCCCCGTTCAAGAGAGACAGAGACCTGCTGGAGAGAGTCCAAGGGAGAGCCATGAGGATGCTTTAGGGGACTTGAGCATCTCCCCTGTGAAGAGAGACTGAGAGCCCTGGGGCTGTTCAGTCTGGAGAAGAGAAGGCTGAGAGGGGATCTGATCAATGTCTATCAATAGCTGAGGGGTGGGGGGCAAGGGGAGGGGGCCAGGCTCTTTTGGGTGGTGCACAGTAATAAACCAAGGAACAAGAGGTACAAGCTGGAACAGAGAAGATTTCACTTCAGCATGAGGAGAAACTCCTTCCCAGTGAGGGTGACAGAGCCCTGGAGCAGCTGCCCAGAGAGGTTGTGGAGTCTCCTTCTGTGGACACATTCCAACCCCTCCTGGCTGCATTCCTGTGCAGACTCCCCTGGGTGATGCTGCTCTGGCAGGGGAGTTGGACCTGATGATCTCTGGAGGTCCCTTCCAACCTCTGATGTTCTGTGATTCTGTGGTATCTGGCCTTGGAACACCTCTCACACCAATGCGACATTCCTAATTCCCACTCTTTCTCTCCATATGCTGCATACACAATGAATCGGGCATTGCTCAAAACCATACCACTTTCAAAGCTGATGAGAATTGACTGGGGTAAAAATAACAAACTTGGAGGCTTTAATTTTACTCTTGGTAAAGTCAGTCAGTTTTTTTCTCCTTTTTTATGCCTTAGCAGGGTGAGGGAATGAACTGGTTTGTATAAATCCAGTTGTTTCCAATGTAAATCTGGCTAGGTCAGATGTAACTCAGCCTTTTCATGACTGCTCTCTTGAGTGTTACACAAAGTTGTGGAGAGAAAAAGGAAGTGGCCCTGATGCTAAGCAGTGAGGAGTGTCCTTGGCCCTGCCTAGTAAAAGTAGCCAAGAAGTCCCTGGGAGGCTGAGCCCCAACTGCTCATGTCTTCCAAAAGGCAAAGTCACAACATGCCTTTGGCCCAGAGCAATGGGCTCTGGGGAAACCCCTTAGAGACAAGAATTAAACCTAAATTTCCCCATCCCTTAGGCATGGCACTTTTTTTTTTCTATCTAAAGACTTGCTTTTGTCTATTCAGCATGGGCTCCTGGCTTACCCTATGATAAACAACAGTTTTCTTTCTATTGAACTGAAACACTTTTGCCTGCTAGGATGACCTCCAATTGCTCTTTGAGTGTCTTGGGAGTCACAGCTCATTAGCCCCCTAGGCACAGGGGTCAGGCTGAGGTACTACAGAAAAAAACAACTGATGAGAACAAGTTGTGAAGATATTTCATCAGTTCATAAAGTGTGTGAGCATGCAGAAGAATTTCTGAAGAACAAAAAAAGAGAGAAATAAAAATAGAAAGAGAGAGAGAGAAAGAAAGAAAGAGAGAGAGAGAAAGAAAGAAAGAGAGAGAGAGAAAGAAAGAGAGAGAGAGAAAGAAAGAGAGAGAAAGAAAGAGAGAAAGAAAGAGAGAAAGAGAGAAAGAAAGAGAGAAAGAGAGAAAGAAAGAGAGAAAGAAAGAGAGAAAGAGAGAAAGAGAGAAAGAGAGAAAGAGAGAAAGAAAGAAAGAAAGAAAGAAAGAAAGAAAGAAAGAAAGAAAGAAAGAAAGAAAGAAAGAAAGAAAGAAAGAAAGAAAGAAAGAAAGAAAGAAAGAAAGAAAGAAAGAAAGAAAGAAAGAAAGAAAGAAAGAAAGAAAGAAAGAAAGAAAGAAAGAAAGAAAGAAAGAAAGAAAGAAAGAAAGAAAGAAAGAAAGAAAGAAAGAAAGAAAGAAAGAAAGAAAGAAAGAAAGAAAGAAAGAAAGAAAGAAAGAAAGAAAGAAAGAAAGAAAGAAAGAAAGAAAGAAAGAAAGAAAGAAAGAAAGAAAGAAAGAAAGAAAGAAAGAAAGAAAGAAAGAAAGAAAGAAAGAAAGAAAGAAAGAAAGAAAGAAAGAAAGAAAGAAAGAAAGAAAGAAAGAAAGAAAGAAAGAAAGAAAGAAAGAAAGAAAGAAAGAAAGAAAGAAAGAAAGAAAGAAAGAAAGAAAGAAAGAAAGAAAGAAAGAAAGAAAGAAAGAAAGAAAGAAAGAAAGAAAGAAAGAAAGAAAGAAAGAAAGAAAGCAAGCAAGCAGGAAGGCAACCCCAAACCCCACCAGTGCCAAGTGGATATATTTCGGGCGAGGGAAAGCTCAGCAGTTCCAGCCCTGCTCTCCCGCTCGGGCTCGGCTGTGGTCTCGGCACTGCAGGGTGCCCATCGGCGGTGTCCCTCCCAGCGCTCCCGCAGCAGACCTGCTCCGGCCTGTTCGTTCTGCCTCTCCCTGCCTCGGCCATGGCACTTAGTGCAACGCTTCAGCTGTAAGCAGACAAAGGCTCGGGTGGTTGGGTTTTTTTGGGTATCTCAGCTTCTCCACAAGATCACTCGATCTTTTGTTCTGTCATTCAATAACCCCACAGCTTTTACTGCCTCTGCCATCAGCATTTTGCTCTTCCAGATGTTTTTTGGACTGTTGCACAGAGCTGGTTTGCCCGAGGCTGACTTGCCAAGGCCCTGGGAAGTCTGCATGCCCTGGCAGAGCACACCACTTCCTTTGCTCATTTCCTTCCCTTTGCCACATTGTCAGAGGTTGTACTCTATGATGATGCACATGAGGCATCCTTTCTATTTAGAGAGGGAGAGAGCTATATATAAAGTGTGGAGGAGACAGTGCTACATCATGTATGCAGAAAACTTCATTGCATTACTTATCCTACTATTTAAGAGTCTGTCTGTGTCTGGCAAATCAACACTGAGGGAAGAAGTATCCTGTCAGAAATCTCAGTGCTCCTCCTGCTTGTGGGCTTTGCTTCTCTTCCCCTCCATCCCCATCATCCCCATCCCCTCCTCCCCACCCCCACCCCTGCCTTGTCCATTTTTTTTTATTAGGTTCTGGCTATGTCAGTGTCTTTGAATTTCCTTCCTGAAAGATCTGACTTAGTCCTTGGTATTCTCTGATGAGACCCCACCTGGAGCACTGTGTCCAGTTCTGGTGTCCCTATTACAAGAAGGATCTGGAGGTGCTGGAAGGTGTCCAGAGAAGGGCCACGAGGAGCAAAGGGCTGGAGCTGCTCTGCTATGGAGACAGACTGAGAGAGTTGGGGCTGTTCAGTCTGGAGAAGACAAGGTTCCCAGAAGACCTTCTTGTGGCCTTGCAGTATCTGCAGGGGGATATAAGAAAGCTGGGGAGGGACTTTTGAGGGTGTCAGGGAGTGATAGGACTGGGGGGAATGGAGCAAAACTAGAAATGGGTAGATTCAGATTGGACATTCACAGGATATCAGAGGCTGGAAGGGACCTCCAGAGATCATTGGGTTCAACTCCCCCTGCCAGAGCAGCATCACCCAGGGGAGTCTGCACAGGAATGCAGCCGGGTGGGATTTGAATGTGTCCAGAGAAGGAAACTCCACATCTCCCCTTGGCAGCCTGCTCCAGGGCTCTGTCACCCTCACTGAAAAGAAGTTTCTCCTCACATTGAGGAGAAATCTTCTCTGTTCAAGTTTGAACCCATTGTTCCTTGTCTTATCCCTATGCACCACCCAAAAGAGCCTGGCCCCCTCCACTTGACACCCACTCCTCAGAAATCCATCATCTTTCCAGGGATGGAGGTGAGGCTAACTGCTCTGTAGTTGCCTGGCTCCTCCTTCGTGCCTCTTTTGAAGACTGGAGTGACGTTTGCTTTCTTCCTGTCCCCAGGCACCTCTCCTGTTCTCCAGAACTTTTCAAAGATGATGGAGAGATGTTCAGCAACAGTATCAGCAGCTCTCTCAGCATTCATGGATGCATCCCATCAGGGCCCATGGATCTGTGTGTCTTGAGATGGTATAAGAGATCTCTAACCCTGTCCTGCCTGACCAGTGGAATGTCCATGTCTCTCCAGTTCTGCTCCCTTGCTTCTGGAGACAGCATCCTGAGGGCTGCTCTTAGGAGTGAAGAAGGCATTCAGCAGCTCTTCCATCTCTGCATCATCAGTTCCTGTGTCTCCCCTCTCATTCAGCAGGGCCCCACCTTTCCCCTGCTCTTCCTCTTATCATTGATGGATTTGACAACTCTTCTTCTCCTTCACCCCTCTGGCAGATTCAGTTCTGGAGGGCCTTGGCTTTCCTTGTTGCATCTGTGCATTCTCTGGCTACATCTCTATAATCCTCCCAACTGAACAGTCCTTTTGTCCACATATTGTAAACCTCCTTCTTGTTTTTGAGTTCTACTAGGAGTCCCTTGCTTACCCATGCATGTCTTCTGCTTGCCTTACTTGAATTTTTTTTTCAAGGGAATACATTTCTCTTGAGCTTGGAGGAGGCAATGTTTAAACATCAACTAGCTCTCTTGGGTGCCCCTTCCTTCCAGAGCCCTAGTCCACTGGATATTTCCAAGCAGAGTCTTGAAGAGGGCAAAGTTGGCCCTTTTAAAGGCCAGGGTTGAAATTGTACTTATCACCCTGCTCCTTTGTCTGTTGGTATCAAACTCTAACATGTTGTGGTCACTGCAACCAAGATTAACCCCAACCTTGACATCTACAACCAGTCCTTCTTTGTAAACACCAGATCCAGCATTGGACTTCTCCTTGTTAGATCTTCAAATACTTTAGGTAGAATTCCTGCACCATGAGGGTGGTGAGACACTGGCACAGGTTGCCCAGGGAGGTGATGGAAGCCTCAGCCCTGGAGGTTTTTGCAGCCAGGTTGGATGTGGCTGTGAGCAACCTGGTGTAGTGTGAGGTGTCCCTGGCCATGGCAGGGG
>VXBD01009674.1:0-13028 GCA_013399975.1 Indicator maculatus | reverse complement strand
CCCCAAGCACCAAATCCAAACCACCTTTAAACACATCCAGGCTTGGGGACTCCACCACCTCCCTGGAGAGCACATTCCAATCCCTGACCACTCTTGCCACGAAAAATTTTTACCTACTGTCCAGTCTAAAGCAGTCACAGCTTGAGGCCATTCCCACTTGTTCTGTCACTAATGACCTGGCAGAAGAGACCATCACCAACCTCTGCACAACCTCTTTTCAGGGAGTTGGAGACAGCAATGAGGTCTCCCCTCAGCCTCTTCTGTTTCACACTAACCAGCCCCAGCTCCTTCAGTTGCTCTTCATCAGATTTATTCTCCAGGCCCTTCACAGCTTCCTTGCCCTCCTCTGTCCTGGCTCCAGCACCTCCACATCTCTCTTGTATTGAGCAGCCCAAAACTGGACACAACACTCCAGGTGTGGCCTCCCCAGAGCTCAGTCCCAGGGAACAATCCTCTTTCGATGCAGCCCAGGATGTGATTTGCCTTCTGGGCTGCAAGTCCCCAAAGTGAACACTGATAAAGCAAGCATCAGTGTCTGGGGTGTTTCATTTAGGGGCTGATTAAAAACAAAATTCAAATTAACAAGCAATATGAGTAGGAATGTTTTGCTGCTTTCAGTATCAGGCCATCAGCCCAGGTTTTGCCAGCTCTTCTGGCCAAGGTGCAGGTGACTGCAGAGCTGCATGCAGCAGCCCTGGACAGAGACGTTTGGAGCGTTTGGGGCAGCAGGAGGAAGGCAGTGTGGCAGAAATTGAAGGAATTCTTTGTCTGACTGCTCACAAATACATTCCACACATTTCTCCTTTCAGTCCCCCCCAGCTGATCATATCAAGCTATAATGAGGGGTGGGATGGGCAGGCAGGTAAGTAGTGCAGTCACAGGAGATCTCACCCCACAGCTCATTATATCAAGCTCCTGCTGCAGGTGCTGTGCTGGCACCCCAGGGATACTTGTGTCTGGCTTCACTCTTCACTCCATCTCCCCAGGGCAGCTGCACACAGGCTATTGATCCTTCTCCTCATTAATCAGGATGATTTTGAAGAAAAAAGGAGCGTCTCATTTCCTATCTATCCATCCTTCCCCTTTGTTCTTTAACTTACAAACATCTTTATTTTGAGCCTTTCCTGTTTCCTGCCTCCTTTATGAGGCACCATTCAAGGACTGCTACTTATTTGGTAGTGATACGTGACTCACAAAGTGTTGGGAGTTTTGCTTGGTAAAGCATTAAGATGAGAGTAAAAAGGGAGGGAGGAGGGCTCTCTGTTTTTCCTTGGGATTTGCTGTGCTGTAATTTGATCAAAGTCCAGATTAAAGGATTCAGTTGTCTGGGGTGGAGGAGGGAGACCTGTACTGTACAGTCATCTTTGGGCTTCACATGTTTCAATGAAAATAAGTGCACCTGTCTGGGAACAGATACATCTCCTTTTCCTCCAACCTCAGAACCCTGAAGTAGCTTCACAGCCCTGCTGTGCAGCAGTAAGATGCTCCTCTCTTCACCTCATGCTTTATCCTCAGATAAGGAAAGAAGGCAAGGGAGGCAAAGTTCTGGCAGAACCCAGATGCAAGGCAAGAAGGTTTACAACCCTGACAGAGCAGATGGAGGCTTGGTGTCTAAGCAAACTGCAGCAACTCTGCATGCTGAGTGGAGAATTTCCTACTTTGTCAGCAAAAAAATGCGAAAACAGAAGACTGCCTACTACTTAGGATTTCACTGCCTGAATCAAAGACACTTGGAAGATTCTCCTTCCTCTTGGATCCAGAATCTGTATCTATTGTGTGCTCAGAGTGGTCTTGCAAAGCACCCTCACATAGGTGGAAGAATGGCTGAAGCACAGGAATGGGCTGGGTCTGAGAAAGACGCTGAGCAGCCTCACATAGTGAGCACTGAGGGGCTTGTAGGGCTCTGTGAAACTCTAGTACCTGCATAACTACCTCAACCAACTGCAACAGTAGTTAAACCTGGAAATCTTAAAGCTCCTTTGGATTTTAAACTCTGCTAGAGATGACAGCTGAACGTGTGTGCTGTGTTTTAGGTGCTGAGATCCTAGTTCTAAATATGGGCTTTCATTTCAAGTCCCCCACCCAAGGTTGATGAATTCCCACCAGCCTGGCACTATTTGGCTTTGTTTCATTTTTTTCTTGAGTTCTCTTTATTTTTTTTCCATCTTCCCCTTTCGATGAATCTTTATCACTGTATTGGGTTTGGGCTGAGCTGGAGTTCATTCTCCTCAAAGCATCTTTCCAATGCTGTGCTTTGCAGTGCTGTAGCTGAGTGTTGACAACACAGCAGTGTTTGGGCTACTGCTGAGCTGAGCACCCAGGCTATGCTTTTCCAACATTTCCCTGCCCCAAAGAGTATGCTGAGGGGACACAGCCAGGCCAGCTGACCCCAGCTGGCCAAAGAGGTATTCCATGCCATATGAGGTCAGCTCAGATATAAGAATGAAAAGAAAGAAGGAGGTGTGGGGAATTCACCCACGGTATCTGTCCTCCAGAGGAACCACCAAGTGCAGAGAGCCCTGCTGCCTGGGACTGACCTTCATCCTGTTGATGGGAAGCAGAGACTAACATCTCTCTGCTTTCACTCCTGTGTGGTCTATTGCTTTGCTTATCATCGTTATTAAATTGCTTCTGTCTTGTTATTGGCTTTTGTTATCTTTTCCCCTCTCCCCTGTCCATCTAAGAATTGTTGCAGCCACTGTTCTGAGGGCAGCTGCTGGCTGTGTGCAGGGTGCAGGATTCCTTATCAGGCTGCCTAGAGCAAAACAATCACATCCCATGGGTGCCAAGAACAACAGCCTCACCTTGGCACCCTTGGATTGGAACATGCTGCAGAAGTCACCTCCTTGGCATGCTGGCACTTCCCATTGGGAAAAGATTTGAGCTTAGAGATGTGGTTGGGTTGTACTGGTTAAGGGATTGATAACAAAGAGGATAGAAACAGCCACTCTGGGCAAGAGTTACTGGGGTTAGGGACTTAGGGTAGGAATGGCCTGGGGGCTTCAGGGCTGCTAGGGACTTCTGCTTGTTAGTTAGCTACTTCTGGGTAGGGCTTTGGTGTAGGAATGCTGCCAGGGACATGCTCAGGACTTCTGTTAGCTGCTTTGTCTGTTAAGGGCTTCCAGAACTTCTGCTGTTAAGGACACTCTGAGACTCTGTCATGTTGGGGATTCTACAATGCAGCACTAAAGGACTTCTGGGAGGACTTCTGAGATTCTCTGCTCTCTGCATTTCTGGAATCTCATTGCTACACAGCAACAGAGTTCCTGCCTTCATTCATCTCCCAATGGTACCTCGTTATAAGGGGTCTGCAACTACATTCAGCTCCCCCAGCCACAGGGAAGCAATAAAGAAGGGGAGTGATAGAGCAGCTTTGGTGGCATTTTGAATCATAGAATCACAGAATCAACAAGGTTGGAAAAGACCTCAGAGATCATCAAGCCCAACCTATCACCCAGCACCTCATGACTGACTAAACCATGGCTCCAAGTGCCACATCCAATCCTTTTTTGAACCCCTCCAGGGACGGTGACTCCACCACCTCCCTGGGCAGCACATCCCAATGGCCAATTACTCTTTCTGGGAAGAATTTTCTCCTCACCTCCAGCCTAAACTTCCCCTGGCACAGCTTGAGACTGTGTCCTCTTGTTCTGGTGCTGGTTGCCTGGGAGAAGAGACCAAACCCCTCCTGGCTACAACCTCCCTTCAGGTAGTTGTGGACAGCAATGAGGTCTCCCCTGAGCCTCCTCTTCTCCAGGCTAAACACCCCCAGCTCCCTCAGCCTCTCCTCACAGGGCTGTGCTCCAGACCCCTCCCCAGCCTCGTTGCCCTTCTCTGGACATGTTCAAGTGTCTCAATGTCCTTCTTAAATTGAGGAGCCCAGAACTGGACACAGCCTGGGCCAAACCACTCCAATGACATAAAAATAATGGTTTCCTTTGAAGGCAAACTAAGCAGGAGGTTTGAACAGACTGCTGCTTCTGAGGCTGCAGTAGACTAGGTATGAGCAAGGAACAGTTACTAAGTTCCACAGTGTGATACAGTGTGTTTTGTACTTCAAAAATAAAATTATTATTCTGTATTTACACACACAACACAAATTGACGGGTAATTGTACCCAGTTCAGGTTTGTTTGGAGCCTTTGGGTTGTTTCTTTATTAACCAGTGACTCCCATGGTGCTGGAAGTCAGCAGCCTGCACTTTGACTCCTGATGAGCAAAACATCGATTGCTACATGCTTTCAACTAGATTCCCAGAGTTCCTAAACTATGCAGTGTGGTATTAAAGATGGAGCACAAAGCAGAGTAATCTATGAGGCAATTGTTGAGTTTTTTGCTGCTGTAATATTGATAGGTCAAATTAGGACAGCATGATAGGAAATGAAAGCTCTCTTCTCTCTGAAGCCCAGCACTTGGGGACCTTGATTTGAAATTGCTAAGCAGCTATCCAGAGGAGAGGGAAAAAAAAGGCTTCTACCAGGAAGCAGGTGTTGCATCTAGTTCAGAGGATCACAGCTCACAGGATGTTAGGGGTTGGAAGGGACCTCCAAAGGTCATAGAGTCCACCCCCCCTGCCGGACCACAGACTCCAGCACAGGTCACACAGGAATGCATCCAGATGGGGCTGAAAAGTCTCCAGGGAAGGAGACTCCACAACCTCTCTGGGCAGCCTGTTCCAGTGCTCTGGGACGCTCACAGTGAAGAAGTTCCTCCTCATGTTGAGGTGGAACCTCCTGTGCTGGAATTTCTATCCACTGCCCCTTGTCCTATCCCAGGGTGCAATGAGCAGAGCCTGTCCCCTCCCTCTTGACCCCCAGCCCTCAGGTGCTTATAGACATTTATTAGATTCCCTCTCAGCCTTCTCCTCTCCAGACTGAACAGCCCCAGGGCTTTCAGCCTCTCCTCCCCAGGCAGTGCTCCAGTCCCTTCAGCATCCTTGTAGCCCTTCCTTGGTCTCTATCCAGCAGATCCCTGTCCCTCCTGAACTGGGGAGCCCAGGACTGGATGCAATATTCCAGGTGAGGTCTCAATAGGGCAGAGTAGAGGGGGAGGAGAACCTCCCTGGATCTGCTGGACACACTCCTCTGCTGCACCCCAGGGTTAAGAAGAGTGTGCCCAGCACACCCTGTGTAGCAGATCTGAAAGGTGCCACCGAGGTCACAGGTGTCACTGGGAGGCAGTGCCAGTTGTGTGTTTTTTGATTCTCTTCATCAAAAGGGATTTGGATTTATTGCAGAAGTTCTGATGGCTCAGGGGTGTTCCTGGCCTTACTGTGCCTACTGCAAAAGGTCAGTTCATTTTGGCTGGAGCCAGAGCCCTCCTGGCAATAAACTATAAAGCTTTCAGCTATCAGCAGGTGATGATTCTTGGTGTTGCATAGTTTTTCTGGGCTACTGGAAATACCTTTGTTTATATAGGTCCCTTTTTTCTCTGGGATTTATCACCTTGCCAGCAATTATAAACAAGCCCCCATGGGTTTGGGACTGACTCTAGATGTTTTCAGAGAAATGCTAAAATGTGTTGGTTTCTTCCTGAAGAGACACAGGTCATTAATTCTGAGCTTGTGAGGGAAAAGTGGCCAGGGAATTAAAACTGAAATCTCCCTCTAGTATCAAACACAAAGGGTGTTCCCCCACAGGTGACCATGTGGGATGGATGCTCATCTCCACAGGGATGCTGCATGGAGCCCTGGTGCATGTGCCTGTGCTCCCCACCAGCCCAGGATACTGCAGCAGTGTGGCCATCAGGGCTAGGGAGGTTCTTCTCCCCCTCTGCTCTGCCCTGCTGAGACCACACCTGCAATTCTCTGTCCAATTTGGGGCTTCCCAGTTCAAGAGAGACAGAGACCTGCTGGAGAGAGTCCAAGGCAGACCCACCAGGATGCTTAGGGGACTTGAGCATCTCCCTGTGAAGAGAGACTGAGAGCCCTGGGAGAACAGAAGGCTGAGAGGGGATCTGATCAATGTCTATCAATAGCTGAGGGGTGGGTGTCAAGTGGAGGGGGCCAGGCTCTTTTGGGTGGTGCACAGGGATAAACCAAGGAACAATGGATTAAAACTTGAAGATTTCAGCTCAACATGAGGAGAAACTTCTTTCCAGGGAGGGTGACAGAGCCCTGGAGCAGGCTGCCCAGAGAGGTTGTGGAGTCTCCTTCTGTGGACACATTCCAACGCCACCTGGCTGCATTCCTGTGCAGACGACTCTGGGTGATGGTGCTCTGGCAGGGGAGTTGGACCTGATGATCTCTGGAGGTCCCTTCCAACCTCTGATGGATGTGGTACTGTGACACTGTGACTGTCCCACCCAGCACCATCTTCACTGATTTCCTCTTGGCAGCAACAGGGAAGGGGAAATTTTCTATTGTCAGAGCCTGAGCTTATTTATATACCCCAGACTGAGAACTGGAAACATGAGCTCTTTAAAACCATCACCAGAGCCTCATGGGACACTCTCAGCAGTGTATCCAGCACCTCTAGTATCTAATAAAAGGATCTTTGCCATATGTGGGGGGGGAGAAACTCCAGCTGTCAATATCCTGGAGCTTTTGTGAACTACTTACACCAAACTGCTCCAAAAATTGGTCTCCAAGGGTCTTGAGGAGAGAGTGGAAAGTGTGCAGAGCTGTCACCTAAGAGGGTGGTGTAGTGGAACCAGAGCACCATAGTGATGATTGATTTCATTGTGCCACAGGCTTAACCTACTGGAACAGAACCACAACTGTGTCAAATGACACCAAAGGGCTAAAGGCTGAGGTCTGTGATAGTCTGCAGAGCTGGGCAGGCCCAGATGTTGGTCTTGGTTATGGAGAAGAGCTGAAGAGCAGAGCTGCATTCATACTCACTGCCTTTACCCAGGCACCTAGGAGAGGGGGATGATTAATGCTCCCTTTGGCTCAGCTGCAGCTCTAAGGGTATTCATTCATTGCCACACACTGCTAGGTGATCAGGAGGAGAATTCCCTGTCCTCACTCCCACCTATAACTTAAATTTCTGTGTGGATCTAACTCCCTTCTCAGTTAGAAAGGAGTTGAGCCCAAATTTCCATGTCTTGAATTTGCCTTCTGAGGAGAGCCTGAGGGAGCTGAAGGCTCTGGAGCTTGGAGAGGAGGAGCCTGAGAGGTGACCTCATTGCTGTTGCTAAAGAGTGCCCAGAGGCTCCCCCCCAGTGCAGGGGGAGTGCCCAGAGGCTGGAGCCAGGCTCTGCTGGGTGATGCCCAATGCCAGCACAAGGGGCAGTGGTGGAAGCTGAGGCAGAGGAAATTCCATGGAAACAGGAGGAAGAATTTTTCCCTGTGAGGGTGACAGAGCCCTGGAAGAGGCTGCCCAGGGGGGTTGTGGAGTCTCCCTCTGTGGAGATATTCAAGAGCTGCCTGGATGTGTTCCTGTGTGATCTGCTCTAGGTGATCCTGCTCTGGCAGGGGGTTGGACTGGATGAGGTTTTGAGGTCCCCTCCAGCCCCTCACATGCCGTGATTGTGTGATTGTTTCTAACAATTCCTTCTGCATGCTTGTGGAGGAGAATTATTCTTCATGAACTGAAATTCCATTCCTCTTTCCATCTGTTTCTAGTTTCAGTTTAGAAAAAAAAAAGATACTTTTATTTCTTAACATTTTTTCTCAACTTCTTTTTTCCTCAAATGGTAGGAAATAAAATACTCCAGTCCTTCAGAAATACATTTTTCTGCCCTCCTACCCCCTGCTCAATTAGTTACAAGTAGCATATGTTGTCAGACACCCAGCAAAAAGAGAAGTATATAAGCCAGAGCCCAATAAAACAACCCACCTACTGTGCTTCCCTGGCCTGCAGTCCCTCAGCAGGCTCCTTCTACTAAAGGTACAGCCTTGTGCTTCGTGACACAGATCACATCCTAGGTGCTGGAGCATGGTAGGCATTTCTCTCACTCTGTTTCATGGGGGAGGGGGGTTTAGTTAATTTCTAACAATACAAATGTTGTTCTTGGAAAGAGTCTTGAAAAAGTGAAACACAAACAAATGCAAGACCCAAAACCTAAGAAAGAGAAAATGAATTTTACAAAATTAAAAGGCTGTACCTGTTACAGCTCTCAGTGATAACCACCCAAACCTGAGCCCAGCAGCAGTACTTGTGACTAACCTTCACCACCCAGATTTAGTCCTGGCTGTGCCTGCAGCAGTCCAACTCTGCCTTACTTCTTCAGGCATTCTGGTTGTCCAGATTGTGATGGTTTGAAGGTGGAACTTTTGCCTACTTCCTAACTGCAAAAACAAGAATAGGGACTTCCTGGACACCTTTGTTGGTGCCGTGGACAGTGACACTGAGTGCACCCTCAGCAAGTTTGCTGATGACACCAAGCTGTGTGGTGAGCAAACAGCTGGAGGGAAAGGATCCATCCAGAGGGATCTTGACAGGCTGCAGAGGTGAGCCCATGACAACCTCAGGAGGTTCAGCAAGACCAAATGCAAGGTCCTGCATCTGGGTCAGGGCAATCCCAAGCACTGATATAGGCTGGGCAGGGACTGGCTTGAGAGCAGCCCTGAAGAGAAGGACCTGGGGGTGCTGGGGGATGAGAAGCTCAACATGAGCCAGTAGTGAGCACTTGCAGCCCAGAGAGCCAAGCAGAGCCTGGGCTGCAGCAAGAGAAGTGTGGCCAGCAGGGCCAGGGAGGTGATTCTCCCCCTCTNAAATGGGGAGATTCAGATTGGATGTTAGGAAGAAGTTCTTCCCCATGTGGGTGGTGAGACACTGAACAGGTTGCCCAGGGAGGTGGTGGAAGCCTCATCCCTGGAGGTTTTTGCAGCCAGGCTGGATGTGGCTGTGAGCAACCTGCTGTAGTGTGAGGTGTCCCTGGCCATAGCAGGAGGGTTGGAACTGGATGATCCTTGAGGTCCCTTCCAACCCTGACAGTTCTGTGATTCTGTGATCTTTAAGTAAGATCTCCAATTACCATTGGAGAAAAAATTCTGCCAACTGATGTCTACATCACTCCATTGGCTTTGCTAACTGGGATAAAAGTTAGCTGCATAAACATTTCTGTCTCCTCTGTCACTTCTTGCTCTCTGTGGCTTCCATGGCTTGCTCCTTTATCTCTCTTCCCTGACCTTCTGCTGGCTGAACTGACCTTGTGTTGTGTCTCTGAAGGTACCAGGGAAGAGAAAAGGGAGGAGGTTGTGAGCAGCCCCCCTGGACTGTCACGAAGGGTCTGGGAACATTTCAAGGGGGTGCTTGTGTTGTTTCTCAATTGTAAATATATGCAAATATATTTTGTACATATTCATTGCATTTTACATTTCTAGATTTTGCTTGCTTTGTAAATACAGCTTCATTCTGCTCCCACACCAACTGAATTAGTCTGGTGATTTATTTTGGGGGTAATTCTCCACAATTCTTGGTGGGGGTAGTCTCAACCCACCACACAGATGACAATGGCAGTTAAGACTGCTGGCTCCAGTGGTGCTCTGGATTTCCACCCAGAGACCCATGAACAGAATTTAACTGCATGCTCCCTCTGCCAGGGCTCTTTTTCCATGGCACAAGCAATGATGGAGCACTCAGGGGGACTGATAAATCCCAGAAATTTCCTGTTTGTATTCTGCCAGCCTGCCCCAGCTCTGGTGTTTCTGTTTCTCAACTGTTTTAAAGCAAAGGCTAATGAGGTTATGGCCATGAACCTCTAGCTGGTGTTCAGGATGCTTTGGGTATCTAACAGTACTGATGAGTGGAGGACACTGGTGGTTTTTCTTTATATTAAAAGAATGAGTTGTTTCAAGCAAGGGAAGAAAACTGAGATCTCATGCAGAATAGGTCAATACCTCACTATTTGGATATTTTTAGCAGAAATTGCTCCTTAGAAACCAGTGTGGTGGATTGTATGCCCACTGAAATGGTAATGTGTGGTTTGGTTGGTTGGCTGCTTGGTTGTTTTGTTTTTTTATTTTAAGGTCAAAACACCCTGTAAAGGCACACATGTAGTTTGGGGAGGGATGGGAGGATAAATATGCTGCACTTTGTTAGAGATGTTGCTTTTCATTTGCAAGCAAGAGAAGTGTTTGCTTCACTAGCTGAGCCCTCTGCTTATCTCTGCACAGCTCTCCTAACAGTATCTCAGAGGCTAAACCTTCCCCTGAATTAAATGATCACACTCAGACTGACTCAAGTGGTGCCTTGGTCTTTTACACAAATGGAACTTTTGCCCTGTTGTCACAAAACTATCTGCAGTGGTTATTAATCTAATAATTTTTTAATTAAAAACAAAACAAAACAAACCCCCATGATCTAAAAGAGTTGCTAATTAACCACAGAGCTAGAAAGTTAAAGCAGCTGCTGCAGACTGAGTCTCAGTTATGCTGACACAAATGGGAAGTAATTTTACTGAAGCCTGTGCTGTTACCTCAGAGATTCCCTGCCCTGTCTGCAGCCAGAATTTCATAGAATCACAGAACTGTCAGGGTTGGAAGGGACCTCAAGGATCATCCAGTTCCAACCCCCTGCCATGGGCAGGGACACCTCACACTACAGCAGGTTGCTCACAGCCACATCCAGCCTGGCTGCAAAAACCTCCAGGGATGAGGCTTCCACCACCTCCCTGGGCAACCTGTTCAGTGTCTCACCACCCTCATGGGGAAGAACTTCTTCCTAACATCCAATCTGAATCTCCCCATTTCTAGTTTTGCTCCATTCCCCCAAGTCCTATCACTCCCTGACACCCTCAAAAGTCCCTCCCCAGCTTTCTTGTAGCCCCCTTCAGATACTGGAAGGCCACAAGAAGGTCTCCTGGGAGCCTTCTCTTCTCCAGACTGAAGAGCCCCAGCTCTCTGCCTGATTATCTTTTATCTGAGCTTAGCTTCAGCTCAGTAACCAATCTTCACCTTGCAGCCAATCTTTCTGCTTTTGTGAAAGCCTTTTGTTGTTGCTGTTGTTGAGAACAGTGCCATTTTGGCTTCCATTTAAAAAGAATTTAAGATCCAATTAGGCAAATTAATTTTAAAAGGTTTCTCACCAATCTTCTGGGTGAAAGGTTATTGCACAAAGCTTGCAATAGATTTAAAACAAGGGTTCTTTTGGCTTTGAAAGGCATCCCAGTGTGACACCCACCTCTGCCTACTCTCAGGAAGCTGGCAGCAGAAGAAGAGATTTGGGGCAGTTCACAGAATCATAGAATCACAGAATCACCCAGGTTGGAAAAGACCTCAGAGATCATCAAGTCCAACCTATTACCTAATACCTAACAGCTCCTGACAACTAAACCATGGCTCCAAGTGCCACAGTCAAGCTTTTTTTTACACCACCAGGGATGCTGACTCCACCACCTCCCTGGGCAGCACATTCCAATGGCCAATTACTCTCTCAGTGAAGAACTTTCTCCTCACCTCCAGCCTAAACCTCCCCTGGTGCAGCTTGAGGATGTGTCCTCTCCTTCTGTCACTGGTTGCCTGGGAGAAGAGACCAACCCCCACCTGGCTACAACCTCCCTTCAGGTAGTTGTAGACAGCAATGAGGTCTCCCCTGAGCCTCCTCTTCTCCAGGCTAAACACCCCCAGCTCCCTCAGCCTCTCCTCACAGGGCTGTGCTCCAGACCCCTCCCCAGCCTTGTTGCCCTTCTCTGGACACATTCAAGTATCTCAACATCCCTCTCAAACTGAGGAGGATCTTGACCCCAAGGAGCAATGCATGGCTGCCAGCCCCAGGCAGGGAACCCTTATTGTCTAGGAAAAGAGCCAGGCTTGACTCATAACAATGGAGCAGAGAGGAATGAAGGAAGGAACTAAGAGGGATGGACTAGGGTATGACAAAGGAGCACCTGGGTGACCACAGGGCTCTGTGGTTTGGCTGCAGAGGTCTGAACCCCTGTCCTGTTCCCTCGAGATTTTTAACAAGAAGTACTGAGAGGAAGCAATTACTTTGCAACAGATTGGAGTTTAGCTCAGGAAAAGCATGTTCAATCATGAGCTTGTGTTCTTCAGGCTTTAGACATTATCCACTGTAAATATTAGGCCAAGGCAGGGAAGATGAGGACACACTAAAATAATATTTGTAAATACCTTGTGTCATCTCATGAGCCACTCTTCCACTCCTTTTTGTCTGACAGGGAGAAATGTTCATGTGGTGATGAAAAGCTTAGGAACTGGCTGGAGGGAAGCTCAGCAAATATGAAAGCAGCTCCCAACCCTCTTTGTGCACCCCCACCCCTTCCCCACATCCAGCCTCTTCTTTGCATGGAAGCCACTTAAACAGTGATAGAATTGCTTCTCATTCATTGAGCAGGGTGTGGAAACCACAGAGCAGAGAGTACAAAAGCAGTGCTGGCATTAAGCATATATATCTCATGGGAAATGCAAAAACATATCCATGATGATGCTGAAGCAAGTGTGGTGGGTTGAAAATTCCCTCCCCAACGTTACCTTTGCCAGACCAGTTCAGCTGGAAGCAAATGAAAGCCGCACCTGCAAGCCAAACTACAGTCTACAGTGGAATGCAAAGAATATGTACAAATAGACAATCTTTACAATATTTGCAGAGATTTACAGTTAATGAACAGCACAAGCACCCCCTGGCCAAAGACCAGGGGAAGATTAGAGCTTCTCCCTCCCTGCCCTCTCTTTCCCCCTTGTACACAAAAGGGACAAGAGAAAGGAGCAGAGATATTTTGTTAGACTGAGCCAAAACACTGCAGCCAAGATCAAGAAGAAAGCAGTTAGTATCTCCCAGAGCAAAGGAGGTGGAAGAGACCGAGATTGTTTTGCAAACCAGTTTAAGTCCTTTATCTCTTCCAAAGGGATTGTTTAGAACTGTCATTATTTTCCTTTTTTACACCCCGTAGTGATTTATTTACATTTTACTACTTTCTCTTCAAGATCTGTGAAAAATTTTTAAATGCACAGCCTAAAACTGGCAGCGCCTAAAACTACCTGAGCAAAGAAGTGAGAGCTGAGCAGGCCTGGCAGTGAGTAGCACTGGGAACATGCAGCCTCTTGCAGAGCCCCAGAGGAGTCACACAGAACCAAAGAACCAGATTCACAGAGCCACAGGATCACAGGATCACAGAATCACAGAA
>VXBD01009655.1:89631-114295 GCA_013399975.1 Indicator maculatus | reverse complement strand
TCTGGAGCCCTCAATATAGGAAGGACACAGACCTGATGGAGAGGGTCCAGAGGAGGGCCATGAAAATGATCAGGGGTTTGGAGCACCGCTGCTACGAGGACAGGCTGAGGGAGCTGGGGTTGTTCAGCCTGGAGAAGAGGAGGCTCCAGAAACACCTAACAGCAGTCTTCCAATACCTGAAGGGAGCCTACAAGAAGGATGGGGAGAGACTGTTAACAAGGGCCTGCAGTGACAAGACAAGCAGCAATGGCTTCAAACTAGAGAAGGGCAGATTAAGACTGGATATCAGGAAGAAGTTCTTCACTATGAGGGTAGTGGAACACTGGAACAGGTTGCTCAGGAAGGTGGTTGAGGCCCCTTCTCTGGAGATATTCAAGCTAAGGCTCCATGAGGCCCTGGGCAGCCTGGTCTAGTTGATGATGTCTGGGCTGACTCTGGGGAGGTCGGACTAGAGGACCTCTAGAGGTCCTTTCTAGCCTGGACCATTCTATGATTCTATGAAATAAGTTTTAGCCTACCTGTGAAACTCTGACCTTGTCCATGAAAACCAGTGTTAGAGACATGGCATATTAGAACATATGTGATTAGGTCTAAAAGATCAAAAAAGAGGGAAAACATAACAACAAGCAACAGGAAATCAGCAGTGTAAGTAGTAAGTGCTTTGTGAAATTACTAAAGAAAAGGTATAGAATAGACTGATAAAAGGAGAAGTCTGAGAGCAGCTGAAAAAAATAAATTTTAAAATGAGACATTTTAATTAAGGGTGATGGAATTTTTAGAAGAAAAAGAAAAAAATTGAACTAACTCTGATTATTCTCTATATGCATGATATGTTGTGATAGCTATCCAGGCAAATAAGACTCTCGGAGAGTATAAACACTTCTGAATTGATAGCTAATTCCTTTATGAGTTGGTCATGCTGCTGAAAAGAAATTTCTGAAGCATCCTGAGTGCAGAGAGGGATGGTGATGATCACTGGGATGCGTTCAGAGTGTATGCAGAGAGGAAGACTGTAGGGAAGATGTGATAAATATACCACCAGCGATGTTTCTGTTTAGCCTCTGGGAAACAGTGTCTTGTGACTTTCAAATCTTTTACTAAAGCAAAGGTTTTGAAAAATAAATATAAATTGACTGGCTAGAACTATGTCATTTATAGAGGAACTTAACACTCTAAAATGGATCCCAGCTAGCAGCTTGATAATCATACTTGTGAAACTGTGTGGTTTGGAGTTGATTGTCAAAATGTGGAATGGACACTGGACTCAGATACTATAGAAGGACTATTAAGCACATGTCATTGTATCAAACTAGTAGAAATTAAGCATCTTTTTGACCAGTATTCTCTTAACACTATCATTATTTATCCTGAGTGGCAAAAAAGTCTACGTGGACATAGAACAAAATATTAGCAAGAATTAACTTAAGGTATTAAATCCTTCTGAAAAGAATGATTAATATAAAAGAATCTCACATAACATGACAAAATACAAAGCAAAGCTCAACTGGAAGGATTTATGTCTGTGCAAGACACAAGTGAAAGGTACAATGTACAATTAAGGACATTATGCCTAATTTTGTCTCTAATCTTAATTTGTCTGTGCCATTTTTTCAGGCTGTTAACCTGTTTTAATATACCACTCTTACAGATCTGCTCTGCATGTAAGACCATTAATCTACCTTTAAACAGATGTATTAACATTCTTCTGTAAAGCATCAGGAATGTTCCTGCCCTCAGGAACATTGTTTCTAAACTTTGAGTTAGACATCCCAGTTTAAACACTTTTAAGACTTGTCATGTATGTATTCTTTTTCTCCTAGTGCACACAGTAAGCCTCCATAAAAAGCAACAAGAACTAGCCTTGGACAGAGGCTAGTTTTGTAGCTATCTACTGTGTTATTTTTTAACAATATCCTGGAGCAATGCCTCTGATTCTTTTCTTTAGTCTTTATCCAGGTAGCTTAGATGACTTCAGTGATGAATTTCATAGTAGAATATAATATGAACCATTGCCTGTGTCTGAAGTGACCTTACAGCCAGTGCATGGAGATCAGCAGCTGTCAGCTGAAAAACAGTAAAGGAACTGAGTGGCATCCTTCTGGAGAAGAATTACAAATGACAAGGGTCGTTGTTCAGTAGCAATGGCAATTACCCAAAATGACATTGTAAGTAGGCAGGAACTTGTAAGAGTTATGAAAGGGGTGCTCATAGTTGAGTGTACAATCCATCAATATATTGGAAATGTTTTTTTTACCCAAATACAATGCTCTACACATGTCACTGAAGTGGAAATTCTGCAGTACCACATCCATCATTGTAGTACACAGCTCAAGAAAATTGTCATAACCTCCTGCAATGCTCAAAGATGTCTTTTCAGTTTTCCTGTCTTACAGGGTTTTTCTGTATAATTCTGTCTCTGACTAGAGGAGTTCATACTCCACAGGAGATTTGTACTCTAGTAATATAAAAGTTGTTTAACTAACTTAATTTCTTTTGTCCTATGAACAGTAAGATACCCTACAAGAAGACAAAAGGACTTCACCTATAAATGAAGTAATGCCTTTGGCTCTAGTCTTAATACAATATTTGTGTCTGAAGGCATTCTTCCTTTATATTCAGAAACTCTAGTTTTAGAGATAGCTTTCTTTTCTATATGCTGATAAAGATGTGCAGGGAGATGACATCATTCAACACTTGTGTTCACTTGGTAATGCAGCTTTAAAACATTCACCTTCAAAGAAACGGTGCAATTCCATCACAGCCCTAAAGGCAACATCACAAGAAGTAGTGTCTACAGTCAGCCAGGAATTGAAGAATGAAAAGTGTGGCATTCTTGCTGAAGGACAAAGCTATGCCAGCCTTGATGAAGAAGGTAATGTCTTTCAAATCAACAGCCAAAACAATGTTTTAAATGGAATTTTGTATAGGTTCTAGAAGCACTCTAACTAGAAAGCTTACAGTCTGGCTGACCTTTCAAAACTTAAAAGTCAGGTTATTATCATGAAGAAAGTTGGTAGTCATATTTGGTCCTTCAGGACCAATAGGAAGTCAGAGTCAAGGTTATAGTATGATGGTGATCTTTCAGATTTCAGGGGATCCTAAAAAATTGTATCCAGCCCAGGTGGAGGATTAGAATCTTTATCAATGACCTGGGTGAGGGGATTGAGTGCATCCCCTGTAAGTTTGCAGATAACACTAAGCTGGAAGGGAGCATTGATCTGCTTGAGGGTAGGAAAGCTCTACAGACCTGGACAGGCTGGACTGATGGGCCAGGGCCACTTGTGTGGAATTCCATAAGGCCAAGTGCCAGGTCTTGCACATGGGTCACAACAACCCCAGGCAACTCTAAAGGCCTGGGGCAGAGCAGCTGGAAAGCTGCCCAGCAGAGCAGTACTTGGGGCTGTTGAATGACAGCCATCTGAACATGAGCCAGTAGTATGCTTGGGTGGCCAAGAAGGCCAACAGTTTCCTGACCTGTGTCAGGAGTAGTGTAGCCAGCAAGAACAGGGAAGTGTTTGTGCCCCTGTACTCAGCACTGATGAGGCCACACCTGCGTTTATTTTGGGGCCCTCACTATAAGAAAGACATCAAGGGCCTGGAGAGCGTCCACAGAAGGGCAATGAAGTGAGGAGCAGCTGAGGGAACTGGGGTTGTTGAGTTGGGAGAAGAGGAGGCTGAGGGAAAACCTTACCACTCTCAAAAAAATGCCTGACAGGAGGTTGTAGTGTGGTGGGTGTTGGTTTCTTCTCCCTAGTATCAAGTGATAGGACAAGAGGAAATGGCCTCATGTTGCATCAGGGCAGGTTTAGCTTGGATATTAGAAGAAACGTTTTCACTAAAAGGGTTATCAAACACTGGGATAGGTCCCAGGGAGGTGGTTGAATCCTCACCCATGGAGGTGTTGAAATGACACATGTGGTGGCAAAGGACATGGTTCAGTGCCAGACTTGGTAGTTAGAAGTGATGGTTTTAAGACTGTCTTTTTAACTTTTCTTCACAAAGTTCGAGCAGAGAAAGTGAAAGAATGTAAGTAAATCACTACTGGGTGTAAAAAATCAAAATAATGATTATGTTTAAGAATCTCTACTCAAAACAAGATTGGGGGGTTTGGCAGTCTCAGCTTGCTCAACTTCTGTCTGCCTGCTCCTTCTTTGCTGGCCAAAGATAACACACTGACCTTGACAAGCTAAGTCTAACAGCCTCTCTGCTTCTTGACTCTCTGCCTTCTACCAGGGGGCCTGGGGGAATTCCCTCTGGCTGTGGGGGAGGCCCCTTGGGGAAGAAGCACAGCCCCTCCAGGTGAGGGGGAAGCCAGGGCCCTTGGTTGTGTTTTTCTGTTGATTGTATATATTGTAAATGTTGTGAATAGTGTATATTTGTACATATTCATTTCATTTCATCATAGATTGTAGTTTTGCTTGTAAAGACAGCTTTCATTTGCTTCCAGACTGAGCTAGCCTGGTTATTGTTGGTGTGGGAGGGGGATTTCAGCTCTCACACTGTTACATTAGATAATGATTGAACTTGTTTAGCTTAAAAGCCTTTTCCAGTCAAAATGATTCTATGATTCTAAGGCCAGAGCTAGTGCTATCCTTTTCCCTGACTTTTAAAGAAACATGTCACATGAAGTGGTTTGATGCTCAGTTCATCATTCCTACAGTACAGAAACATAGATCTTGCCTCTTTCAGAGCTCATTTACCACCAGATTCAGAGGAGAACCTGCCATCTAATCCTGTCTGAAAACTGGACCCTTGTAGTGTGATACGAGTCCCAGTAGTTAGAAGAAATCATCAGATATTAATACCACCGTTTAGTATTTGGTCTTGGGGTTGCTCTGTAGAGTGTGCTGATGTAATGCATAAGAATGTGGGTATGGGCACGAGTACCACAATCTCATCATATTAAGAAGCTTCAAGAAGCCGTTGAGAGGACTATGTGATTTCACACACTTGCATAGTGATTCTTGCATTCAATTTGAAAGAGTTAATGTTGTTCTTATTTTTGTGTCTGCAGTACTAAGTTCTCGCCACCGTCCGGATCTAGTCCTGAGCACTCCATCTCTGTTTGAAGCAGCTTCTTTGGCAACCACAATTTCTTCTTCTTCTTTGACTGTAGATGAACACTATCAACATGATCAATCTATGCTCTATTCTAGCAGGTAAGGGCTGTATATGTGGTAGAGGACTCCTCATCGTTTTTGCTACAAGTCTGCCAACGTGTGCAATGGAAAGGGACTCTGCAAAAGAAAAAACAGAAGGGGAAGGTGTCTCACTAGCTCAGTCTTGACACTTTCCAGTGGAGGAAAGGTGCCACAAGCCCATAGGATTTGTTATGTATTTATGGTTTATTATATGATTATGATTTTGATCACAAACCAGAAAGCATAAATATGCAAAAATATTACAGTATGCACTGAATTTTTTGCCATGTTCCAAAACTAAACTGGTCATTAAAAACTTGTTTAGGCTTTAGTTAGTAGCATAAACCAAACTAGGTAGGAATTACTTGTAACTTTGCTGTAGCCTCAAACAGCAGAAAACTCTGATGTGCTAAAAAAAGTGACCTAGTTTCAAGCTATCTTTATTCTGCAAGTACAATGCGGAATGGTCTGCTTCAAGTTCTTTCAAAATGACTGCTTGCTAAAGTGAATTCTATGAAACTTCACACATGGGTGTGATTATAGTCTGTCTCATTTTAACCCAGGAAAGATAAAACCAGGGAGTTCTCAAGAAAAGATGTGTAGATGCTTGTGAGAGCTAGCTTGGGTTTGATTGGTGTTTGAATATACTTTAGCCCATTACTGTTGAAGACCATGCTTATGCCCATAAATCTTGCTGGGAAATGCTGTGTTATCTCATCTCACCTCACCTGCTTGCAGATCTCTTTGCCATGTATGGTACTGCAGAACAGCCATTGCCTTGTCTGTTCTTGTCAAGAAGGGTGAACACAGGTATCTTGAATTTTGTTTCGCATGATTTGGAATACTGGACTATACAGTGTCCATATAAATTTGATAAGCTTACTCTTGCCCCTAACCCATGTTATTTTAGACTGCATTTTTCAAAAGATCAACCTATTTTAAAGCAATCTTGAGGCAGTACAATTTTACCTCCTTTAAAATCTGACCAACTGCATTTTCATAAGGAAGTGACTTGCAGATTTACTTGATCAAAGTGTTATTTGCACCTTCCATTTTCATTAAGGTGAAATAACTCTCACTGATGCAGCATCGTCCATAGGTCTGATGTTTTTCCATAAAAATATTCCATGACATTTTACCACATTTTAGCTTTGCTAGAAATAAGATTATAGAATAATCATGTGTGTGTGTGTGCTATTTTATTTAAGTATCAAATAAAACTACAGAGCTATTTTATATTAGCATCAGTCATCAAAGGAGAACTGTGTGTAGTCTGGATAAAGAGTTCATATTTAGTGCAGATAAAACATTCCAAATATTCTTTACTCTCTATAAATGGGGTAATAAAGGGAGATGACCCTGCATGCATAATTGTAATACAGTATCTGTACAGCTCCTTGGCTGTGATTAATACTTACAAGCAGCATGTGGCCATACAAGTGAGATGCCATTCCCTCATTAAAAAGACAGCAGTAATACTTTTGGATACCTTAAGGCACATTCTGTATTTTTAACTTTTGGTACTTTTGGAATTACCCTCTGTTTCTATCAACCATGAATGTAATTGTTCTCTAAGGAAAGGAAAATGGCATTTTTTGAGAAGGGCGTGCGGTGCCATCTCTCCCTGAGGGTGCTCAGAACTCACGGCAGGCAGCAACAAACTGCTGCCAATGTAGTTAAGCAGACATAGGAGATTTGCTGAGTCAGAGCTGGCTTCTGAGGCTGACTCATTTGAGGAGGGTTTATGTATACCTGGCTTGATACAAATTAGAACTAGCATAACGAATTGGTAGATAATGCAGAGCAGCATTAGGGGCTTGGGTCTAAAGCTCCAAGGACACACTGAGGAACAGTCATAAACATAAGGCTTATTATGAGTTTTTTTCCAGACTGCTGGCTGATCTTTTCCACCAAGTTGTTCCTCATTCCTTGGAAGAGTTAGAGGAAACTCACTGGTGTTACTTGGGCAGTATAAAAGTAACTGGTAAAAGTAGTAAATGAAGGAGTAGCAGGAAGAGGAAAAAGGCCACGTTTTTCATCACAAAAGGAATTTTTTCTAGAAAAGGGAAGTAAAAACATGGATAAACATATGTTACTCAGCAAATGTAGGCTTTTTTGTTTGTCATAAGACAGCTGCTTTCTCTTCTGTGAAGCTGTTTCTCAGTCAAGTGTTCTATCTTAAGCAATGTCAAGTATTCATTTAGTAGGAGAACAAAACTGACAATCTGTTGCTTCTGTTAAAATATTTTCCCACTTCTCCTCAAGTAGGTTTGTATTTGGTGCAGAGTTACATTAGTACTTAACAGGACTGTTTTCGACTAGAATAAGTGTTCAATTTTGAGTCCAAATACATGTCTTTGAAAGTGTTTATTTTGCAGTATCTTAGGAAATGTAATAGTTACATATTATATCAGGAATTATTTTTATAGCACAAGTGGTAATAGTTTTTTTTTCCCCCACTGAGTAAAGTTTTGCTAATAAGTACCAATGAATTAAATTGCAGATGACAAGTCAGAATGTCCTGAGCAGTATGACTGTTGTCTGGGTCGATACTGCTTTTACAGTTAAAAAGAGCTGAAGGAGGTTAATGCCTTTACATGTGTTTCTGGAAATGTTTTAAACTGGAGTTTCAAGATACAATAGAAAGTTTCTTTCCAAAGTATCTTTTAGCCATGAAAGGCCTCATGGCTTCCAGTCACAAACCCAACCAAAATCCCATGATGAATAAAGAGATCACCTCTCTGTCTTTCAAGCAATGCCAAGGTGCTGCATATCAATATAAGGAGCTGAATTCTTCTGGTATGTGTAAGCCTAGGAAAATTATATGAAATCTAATTCTTATTTTTCTTTATGAATTCTGTACCTCCTTTCTCTAAGATATGTATGTAGTATTGACTTCTATCTTTTCTTTCCTATTCTTTCTGCTTTTCTGTATATTTTTCAGTAGCTTGTTTGGCTTACCTTTTGCATTGCTGTTATCAGTGCAGACCACGTGAAATGTTGGAAGCCTTTCAGGGGTTGTGTTTTTTCTTTTTGTCTTACCAGTCAAAACATCCTGAAATGTCCAAACTTTGAACTGAAATGTCCTATGACTTCACATTCTATCAAACAACATTTTCCAAGAAAACTGAGAAAACAAGTAAAAGTAAAATCATCTGCTGTAGATTTGTAGGTATTAGAGTTTCTGTTGTAAGGAATACTTAATCACACCTTTCACCAGCCTGGTTTTCCATGTAGACAAACTTTTGTGTGTTAAGTTTAAACATTTGGTCTATCCACCCACCACTCTTATCTTCTGAAGCTTAGACAAATCTTACTGAATCAGACTCAGAGCAGATTAAATTCATGCAAGCTTCAAGAAAGTAAGCAGCTGAGTGTAGGAAAAAGACTCGAATGCTCCTGTGCTAGAAACATGCACTGAGACACTGGGGGAATCCCCATGGGAAGGAAAGAAAATTTGTGATTGAAGCACACGTAATTGTGGTATAAAGCAAAAGAAGGCTTTACCAGCTCTGCTGTGGTGAAATTAATTTTGCTTCCCTCTTTTTTTGCCTTTTCTTAATTAAGAGCCATGATAAAGTAGACTGCTTCAGTAAGGGGAGAGCAACAGCATATATGAGCACACCCATTGTGGCTGATCGTTACTGAACAAGAGAAAGTAATTGTAAAAATTTTTCCTTTACTTGGTTTTTCTTTCTTTTTCTTCTAAAAATTAAGGATAAGAACTGAGTGCATTTGTTGAAACTGTACAAAACCTCTATTCCGCTGAAATGCTCTTTCAGATATGCTGTGTCTATAGGAATTTCACTTGTTCTCTCCTGTGCCTCCTCACCAGTTGGTCTTTGCCTTACCACATGTCTACAATAAAACTGATGGTCAGTGCAGTTATGATGATGGTGTTGCAGAAATTTGAACTTTGTTACCAACTGGTGACAGCATATGTTGCTGTTAAGAGATCACTTATAAGATGAATTTGTTTAATTCTTTTATACAGAAGTTCTGTGCGTGAGTGTTTCAACTCAGTTAATTTTTAAAAAGGTCGTAATTTGTAAATCTCATTAATGTACTGGTAGAAGCTGTATTTTGTATCTGATGAGCTGTGCATGCTTTAAGACATACAGGGGTTTTGGTTTGTTGGCTGGTTGGTTTTTATGTTGCCTTTATTTTTCCTTTCTATTATAGGATTACAGCTGTAGCAGTTAATAACATATCTAAATACTAATGGATAATGTCTAAAAGTATTCAGGAGTACTTAGTCAAATAAATATTTTATGTTTATTTGCTTATCCATTATGCTCTGTTGGAACAATAACACTGTGACAAGATTAACAGAGAAGAAATATGGCAGAAAACAGGTGGGAGAATACTGGTTTAAAGACCATAACAGTGCTACCTGCAGCTGTGATGAAGCATAAAAAACATTACTGGACAAAGGAAGAATATATATTTCATTTAATCTTACACTTTGATATTTTTTTAGTCATGTAAATTGACATTAGGAGAAAATAAGGCCATCTAAGTGAACTTAATCGTCCTTCCACCCCTACCCCAGTGGTATCAAAAGTTAATTATTTGGGCTTATTGTAGTTGATTTATGAAGTGTTTGTGGGAATAGAAGACAGAATCTTTCTTGGGCTGTGAATACTTCTCTTGAATACATATGAAAATACACAACTTCAGTCTCTGGCTTCAAATATGAAGAGTAAAGGAAATGTGGATGATGCACTGGTTTCATTAATTTACTAAGCCATGTCTAAATTTCAGTGGCAGAAGCCACATACATATGTACATATGCCTAGTATGATGATCTCTATCTTGCAGAGTTGGCAGTCTTAAGAAAGATTCATCTGAAATTTGTTTTTCCTCCTAGCTTTTCACTGAAATCTACACTGTAGTGTAAGCAGCTTTCACAGCCAAAGACATGTTGAGTAATCCTGGAACTCAGTGTAAATGGCTAAGGATTTCCAGTCCTTAGTATCAAGTACTGAATGGTTAGTATCAGTACCAAGGGATCAGAGAAGTATCTGGATTTCCTGAAAAATAAATACTATTCTTTCTCCATTTAAGGTTATCTGGGCTGTTTACACTTAATCTTTTGGTCATTTTGATATTAGAGAGAGCTTAATAATGTATGAGTCTGGAAAAAATTAGTCTGTGTTGTTATAATGCTTCTCCACTCATGTATTACTTAAGCATTTTAAAACTACTCCAAATATATAAAGTATTTTCTTCCTGTAGGTAGTTAGATTCAATATTAAATACCATACAGTAGCAGTAACAACTTCAGCAATGCAATAACACTGACTGATTCTCAGATGTAAACTATTTGTCCACTGATGTTTTGAGGCCTGTGTAAAAAATTGGAGATTCTGAATAATTGAAAGGTGGTAGAAAGCAGTAATAAAGCTAATTACTTTCAGATGAATTAGCTGGAGTATTTCCTTAATGAAAGTTAATAAAATAAGCACTTATTTTGTAAAGCAAATGTTCTCTCTCTGGACCAATAGAAGAAAGACTAAATGAATCATAGAATGACCCATGTTGGAAGGGACCTCCAAAGGTCATCTAGTCTGAGCACCCTGCAGTGAGCAGGGACATCCTCAACTAGATCAGCTTGCCCAGAACCCTGTTGAGCCTCACCTTTAGCCAATCTATATCTACTCTTCTCTAATTTCATTCCTGTGAATGAAAGATCCTTAATATGCTTAGAGCAAATGACCCAGCATGGTGTTTTGTAATTAGTCTTGAGTGACCCTTTATATTCACTAGCCATTGCCACCACATTTGTATTTGTCTATTTATGTTCCCTGTTTTCAAGTATTTGAAGCTTTTACATTGAAGGGAAAAATGTATTTTAAAACTTTCATCTGTGCCTGAGCTGTCCATAACTTTTATTTCTGGTTGACTCTTTGCAGTAAAGGGTTACCTTCAAGTTCAACATTCACTTTAGAAGACAGTGCCATCTATTTGACTTCAGAACAGAGCACACTGGAAATGGAAAATGATAATGCTTCAGTTTTGGATGTCTACTTAGTAAGTTGTTGAACTGTTTCTGATGGGCTCTTTCTTCTGTAATTCCTTTGATTCCAGCTCAATAACCGACCAAAATACATGATAAATTTCAAGATCCAGGGGTTTATTAAAGTATTTCTTCTGTAAGACAAATGCTTAAGTTCCTTGCCAAAGAAAATCCTTAAAGAATCTATGCGTCTATTAACTACTGTGTTAATAATCATAGACTCATGGTATCACTTGCATGGAAACGACCTTAAGATCATTGAGTCCAACCATAACCTAATATCTCCCTGTACACAACTGTTAGACAATGTCCCTAAGCACCTCATTCAAACATCTTTTAAACACCTCCAGGAATGGTGACTCCACCAGTTCCCTGGGCAGTCTGTTCCAGCGCCTGATGACCTTTGCAGTGAAGAAATTTTTCCTAATATCCAATCTAAACATCCCCTGGTACAACTTAGGACAAGAGGAAATGGACCTATCACTTGTTACCTGGGAGAAAAGGCAAGTCCCCACCTTGCTACAACCTCCTTTCAGGTAGTTGTAGAGAGCAATGAGGTCTCCCCTCAGCCTCCTTTTCTCCAGGCTGAACAGACCCAGCTCCTTCAGCTGCTCCTCATAGGACTTGCATTCTTTGTGTTGAATATTCTACAACTTAGAGATTACATTTACTCAGAGAGGAAAATTTAGATTAATTTTTAGATTCATAGAGTCTACCTCAAGGATCACCTAGTCCAACCTTTCAGGGTAAGAACATAGTTTAAATGAGATTGATCTGTGGCTCTGCTGGCCACAGTCTTAATGCACTCCAGAATACCTTTGTCCTTCTCAGCCACAAGGGCACATTGCTGATTCATGGTGAACTTCTTGTGCACCAGTAGTCCCAAGCCCTTCTCCCTAGAGCTCTTTTCCAGCAAATCATCTCCTAACCTGTAGTGGTACATATGGTTATCCCTCCCTTGGTGCAGAACTCTACACTTGTCCTTGTTGAACTACATGAAGTTCCCCTCTGCCCAACTGTCTGGTCCACCCAGGTCATGCTGGATGGCAGCACAGCCTTCTGATGTGTCAGCCTTTCCTCTCAGTTTGTATCATCAGCAAACTTGCTGACAGTACACTCTGTCCCTTTATTCAGGCTGCTGATTAATAAGTTGAACAAGACTGGACCCAGTACTGATGCCTGAGGAACACCATTAGCCACAGGTCTCCAACTAGACCCTGCACCACTGATCACAGCCCTCTGAGCTCTGTCATTCAGCAAGTTCTTAACCCACCTCACTGTCCACTCACCTCACACTTCCTAAGCTTACCAATGAGCATGTTGCAGGAGACAACATCAAAACCCCAACTGAGGTTAAGGTATAAAACAGCCACTGGTCTCTCCTCATCCACCTAACTGCTCACAACATCATAGAAGGCAATCAGATTGGTCAAGCACGATTTCCCCTTCATGAATCCATGCTGACTATTCCTGAGAATCTTCTTTCCTTCACATGCTTCGAGGTGACCTTCAGCACCTTTCCAGGGATGGAGATGAGGCCAACTGCTCTGTAGTTTTCTGCATCTTCCTTCTTGCCCTTTTTAAAGACTAGAATGACACTGGCTTTCCTCCAGTCCTCAGGTACTTATCCTGTTCTCCATGACCTTTCAAAAATGGTGGAAAGTGGTTTAGCAATAACCTTAACCAGCTCCTTCAGTGCTCATGGGTGCATCCCATGAGGGCTCATGGACTTGTGGGTGTCCAGCTTGTCTAGGTGATCTCCAACACAGTCCTCCTTGAATAAGGGATACTCCTCCTTCCTCCAGACTTTTTCCTCTTACCTCCAGGAACTGAGGGCTTACCAGTAAAAACTGAAGCAAAGAAGGCTTTCAGTAACTCCACCTTCTCTGTATTCTGTCACCAGGACACCCACTATTCAGCAGCAGGCCCCCACTCTTCCTTTTCCTGATGATGTCTTTGAAGAAGTCCTTGTTATTTTTTACATCCTTTGTCAGATTTATTTCCAAGATAGCCGTGGATTTCCTTATAGCATCCTTACATACTCTGGCCCAAATGAGGGCCCATTAGACTTTCTTTGGGCTGTGGGGAAGTGGTGGAACAACTTCAGGAAACTATTACAAACCAAATAAATCAGGTGAACAGAAAATCCAGCATAGATTTACCAAAGGCAAATCATGCCAGGCTAAGCTGATCACCTTCTACAACAAAATACCTTCTGTTGGCATGGAGAGCACAGTGGAAGTGCACTTCAACAGAATGTTCAGCACTGCTTCCCACAGCCTTCTCCTGGATAAACTGGCAAGAAACAGATTGCATGTGTGGTCTGCAACATATGCAGGAAACTGGCTCATGGGCCACACTCATAGAGTGGTGAACAATGGTCTTTACTCAAGCTGGCAACCTGGCATGAGTGGAGTTCCCCAGGAATCAGTATTGGCCCCCACAATGTTCAACATTTTCATAAATTATCTGGATGATGAGACTAAAAGCACCCTCACCAAATTTGCTGACAACACTAAAATAGGTGGCGGGGTGGACACATCAGCAGTGAGAGACATCTTTCAAAGAGGCTGGAAGAATGGCCTAGCAAGTTTTAACAAAGTGCCAAAATCCTTCATCTGGGATGATGTAATTAAGAAGCCCAGCACAGGCTGTGATTTTGTGGCTGGGGACTTAGGTGTCCTGGTGGACAAGCTAAACATAAGTCAGGCAAACTGGATCCTGAGCTGCATCTGCAGGGACATTCCTAGCAGGAATAAAAATATCATCATACCACTTTACCACTGCTTGTCAGGCTGCTTCTTGAGTACTGTGTCCAGTTCTGGTCCCCACGCTTCAACAAAAGATGTGGACAGACTGGAGAGGGTCCAAAGAAGGGCCATGAAGTTGATCAAAGCCCTGGAGAACCTGCTGTATGAAGGAAGACTGAAGGAGTTAGGTCTTCTCAGTCTGTAGAAGTTTCAGGAGAGACCTCCAGTACTTACCTGTTGACTGCAAAGAGTATAGAGGCTCTGTGTTCAGAGTGGGCAGTGGGTACAAGTTGGCTTGGAGAGGTTTCATCTTGGTATCAGAACTATTTCTATAGTGAGAACAAGCAGTCACTGGAACAACCTTTGCAGGAATGTAGTGAAGTTCCCATCACTGGAGACTTTCAAGATGCAAGTGCTAGATAAACTCATCCAGACTCCCTTTCCCAGGAAAGATGGGACTAGATTATCTTTCAAAGTCCCTTCCCACCTGGGCTGTTCAGTGGTTCCATTTGTTCGAGTTAACAGAGGTACCATTTCTTTTTGATAAGTTTTGAATTTCACTTATAACAATCTTTTTTATCACTAACACTGCTCAGCACTATGGAGTTTGTTCTTTTACGTTTTAAGTCTGTAGGGTTGATGGTGGAATGCTTTGAAAATCTAGTGACATAGAATCACAGAATCATTTTCAGATAGAAAATATCTTTAAGATCATGGAGTACAACCATTATCCAACCTGGTGTTAATCCATTCTCTTAGCCCTTGACCCCTTCCCTTAACCACTACCTAACACCTCCAGGGATGGTGATTCAAACACCTCCTTGGGGAGCATATTCCAGTGTTTGACAACCTTTTTAGTGAAGCTTCTTCTCATGTGCAATCTATACTTCCCATGGTGCACCAGGAGGTCATTTCCTCATGTATGTTTTTGAGAACACTAGGAGCAGGTCAGTCATTTCTAACATATGCCTTAAAAATAAAGCAAAGCAGTGATGTTTGCATTAGGCTCATTTAAACCTCAATTGTAATCATTACAAAGTGCACTTTGAACTTTTGAAAACAGGAGCAAAATATGTAGCTTTAAATGGCATTCCCAGATTTTCCTTTAATCCCACAGTTAATAATGATTGTGTTTCTGCTTCAAGGCAAGCTGCTGTAGTCTTTCCTGATAGATATTATAGTGAAAAATATCTTACCTTGTTTAATTTCACTCAGTCCATTAATCCTTTTGATGTCTTTGCCTACTGCTCTGAAATGATTAACTTCTTGGACCAATTTTAGTCCTTTAGTAAATTAAGAGCTATGAATTTTTGATTCTATGAATGAAAAAGAGCTGTTGTAGCAAAATGGCATTATATTAATTTACTATCAAATTCAGCTCAAAAATGGTATTTGACTGAACAGCATTGTGTACAAATTCAGACAGTCAAGTATGATGAAACAGGGATCGTAATCAAAAATAATTCATCTTAAAGTTAAGAACATTGATTTTGTTGGGTGTTACAGTAAGGGGACACCATACAGACTCACACAGTGCACACTTTACCTGGTAATAACAAGAATTTTGGCTCCAGGACACAGATACAAAGACATTTTGAATTTGCAGCTGAAGGGATGGTTAGGAATTCTTTATATTCAAGTTAACTTTAAAATCTCAGTCCTAAAGTTCTGTATCAAAGCCTGTCTCTCTGAGCATTTCCTAATTCATACTCAAAAACTTCTGACTGCCAGGTTACTGTCTTCACTTCTCATCTTCATAGTTACTTTCTTTAACAAATATTTTCACCCCTTCAGCTACTTTCATTTCAGCACCCTGAGCTCTGTATTCTAGTATAAACTTTTCCCTAAGAAAAGAAAATTTGGGGCTGTGATCAAATGAAGCATCCTGGGCAGATGCAGCTTTGACTAGGGGATTGTACTTCCACTATAAAACCTCCTTGAGGTTTTTGGGGGGTTTTATTTTTGTTTGTTGGTTTGGGTTTTCCATTTAGAAATATTTAATTCTCATATTTCGTAACATTTGATTCAATTCTAATCATGTTGTAGCTTTCTTCAGCATTCTCTTGTGAAGTAATAAAGCAGTTCCCAGGCAGGACACATGTAAAAAGTCAAAAATGTAGAGTCACATGTGCTGCATACCTCAAATTTTGGTATGTTGTTGCTCTCTTTCTGGAGGCTTCAGCTTCTCTGTCTTACCATTTCCTCTCAAGATAGTGATGGAAATGGTAGATTGAGCATTTCTTCTGGGACTACAGGAAGGAAATTCAAGCCTCCTCACAGACATCCTTTCTTTCACCTGAAATAAATGCTTAAATCCTTAAAACACTATGTGTGCATACAGGAACCAATAAAGCACTCTTGCCTCAAAGCAGAATCCCGTTTAAGTAAGGCTGAAGGGGGCAAACCTACTTGTTTAATGCTATGAGGTAACTGCTCCTTTATTCTAGAAGGTAACTGCTCTTTTTCTCTGTTATGTCTTACACCTGTACCCATCCATGCATGATCTTAAAAAGGAGAAGAAAAAGGAGCCTGTGTCTCTCATAGAACTGAAACCTGGTGTGAACTGAAACAACTTTAGGACTTTAAAGTATAGTTCAGTGGCAAAGCTGTGTAAGAAGCAACATATCAGCAACATTTCAGTCACCTTTGCATGAAAATTAGACATTAGAATTACGTGCTTGATTACATTAAAAATGTACTATGTCACATTAGCACTTACACATTATTTGAGTAAAACAAGTGTGAAAATGCCAGGACATATTGTCACTAAATTACACATTCTCACACGTGGGGCTTTTAATGCACCATATGAGGAAATCAATCAGCTGGGAAATAAATCCATGAGGGAACTGGAGCACAACAATGCTCCCATACAAAAAGCTCAAACAGTGTAAATTCAAAAATTGAGTAGGCTCAAACAGTGTAAATTCATCATATACACAGTGTGAGACACCTCCGATGGCAACTGCAGGAGTGCATTTTGTAGTGTCATTTGTCTATTATTACAATTTATTTTAGACCAAATTGCTATAGCCAAACTACATCTCTGTCACAAAATAATGCTTCTTATATCTGCAATCATAGTAACCCCAAAAGTTGTGTGGTGGTTACAGAGCTGCTTATAGCACCATGTGCTGTGTCTTGAAATAAACTGAGTTTTTTCCAGAATATTATGCACACAACTGGACTGCAAGTGACACAAAGATGACATCTGAAAAATCCCACCTCCTTAAAATGGCATCAGTAGCATTAGCAACATTTCTGAGTCCTACACAATTGGCACTTCCTACGACTTTCTGTCAGGTCCATTTTCCCCAACTCTGATATGCAAATTTTGCTGATATTTTTTCCCATTGCTGATCCCACTGAGATGCCTTGGAATCATCAGAAGAATCACATTATGCAGTTATCAGAGTATTATAAAACTAGCATTAGCAATACTGCTAGTATCCTTAAAAAGTGAAATGTAGTGATAGGGCCAGAGAGTCTGAAGCTCTCTGAATGACCATTGTGCCTGCCAAAACCAGACCTGCAGTCATTCAGCTCTGAGCTTTCAGGAAAAACTAGATGCTAGTGAAACTAGGTGTTAGTAAAATGTTGACTTCTTAAGTCTTGGCTTCATAAAACGTTATTTCATTTATCAGTAGTTCCATAGTTCAACCTTTTTTTTTGCCAAACTGATTCTTCTTTTTTTTTTTTTTTATCCTTGTGTTAGCCTTATGTCACATTTCTTTTTGAACTACCATTTTCTTTAATTTTACTAATTTCTCCAACAATTTCAGTTTTCATGTTAAATTGTTCTGCATCCTGTAAGTACCCACTACTGTACTCCCTTAACAAATTCAGATGCTTAAATAGGAGTAGACAGACATTACTGCCAGCTATGTAGAGTGAGAGAACAGCCTCTGACACTAGCATCAGTGATTGTGAATACCCTAACACTGGTGCACAATGCAGTAACAGGTTTAATGATTGTCACAGAATGATATTGAAATGCCATTCTTCCTGGTTCAAGGTCTAGTGCTAGAAGTCTTAATTAAAATATTGATTTCAATCTACTGATTGCTGTTTTTCTAATATAAGCTTTAAAAACTCATTTGGGGATTTTTTTCTTTTTGTTGTTCATAGTCGAGATTAGATTATTGAACTATTTAATGCTTGTACCAAAATGTACAGATTAAAGGTAATGTTAAAAATTTGTTGAATAAACAAACTTATGCCTTTGGTTTATTCTATAGCAAGGTTTTAGAATAAGGGCAGTACAGATGTCTTTATTTTTATGTTCTGCTCCATGTTGGATACATTAGCTGAGATGCATTTGATGTGCTGAAATATTTCATTTATTTGTCAGTTTATCCTTTGTTTAAGTCTTAGCAATAAGGCATTGAGCAAAGAAGAGTTTCTTCATCTCTTACTCCAAAGAGCTACTAAGAGGAGAGCAACTATTTGTATTCTGTACAAATACCAATACTTCTATAGAAAACTCTAATTCATTAACATTATGAAGTAATTTTTGTGTGTGTGTGAAATGAAACAATTGTTGTGACATTGAATAGAATATTAGTTGTGCCTGAAAGTTTTTGGACAGGTATGATTTTTCAGCTGGGAAAAGGTTTCATTCAGAAGCTAACAGGATTTTTATGGGTGACACAAGAAAACTGACACCAGTAAATTCTGCAGTAAGTCCCAGTCAGTGCTGCAAGGTAATAAAAGCTGCTGCGAACTACTGAGCACTCTGAGTTTGGACTGTCTTTACTGATGTCAAGATTGTTCAGCATTTTGCAGCAACAAGTGGTTTTATTTTATGTAATATAAGCATAATGTAATGTCTGCAAAACCATAGGGGTTAGCTGTTGTGCAAGAAAAGAGACGAAATGCTTTTGATTAGGGTGCAAGGTAAAAAAAAGAATTGTTGCCAGACTGTGTTGCAGCCTCCTTAGAGGAAGAAATAAGTGTTACAATTCTGTAAAAAAACAAACACAACTCTTGACTTGACTTGTAATTTCTGTTTCCAGTAACGAAGAATACATGAAGAGTAGAACTATGAGACATGGCCATGGCTAATGAAGAGCACTTTCTGCACTCCTGATTTAAGAAGGAGGAATTTGTTGAGTCTAATAGCCAAAGACTAATAATCAGCTGAACTTATTCTAAGAGTCAGGATCTTGGAACCACAGAAAGGATTAATGGACTTGGCAAAAAAAAATCACATGAACCATTCCACACTCTGCTATCATCTGCTGTTACTTGCTAGACAGTAAAGAACCGTGTATTCAATTCTGCTTTCTATATATTGCAAATCACCTTTTCTGGACTTGAAAGTGATTATTTTCCTATCAACTCTCTAGTGGTTTCATCTGCAGGCATTCTGAAACCATATACAAGCAAAATTTATTGTCTGCTTTACCTATTTAAGAATAAGCATAGTGGTGAATAAAATTAATTTGTTTTGACCTTTCTGTTCTAATCACTTAGGTCCACATCAGTGGAAACTGGAAGTGATGTTATAAAATTTCTGGATAAACTTCTGCACATACTACATGAAAACAAACCTCTAAAGACTTTTTTTACTGTTGGTGAAAAGGAGAAAAAATGTTATTTACAGCAAGGCCTTATGTTGTGTACATATATAATCTTTGAAATATTTTTTATTTTAGTTTATTTCTTGTAAAAGAGAAATTATATAATTTATTTAGCAAATATTACTGTAAACTATAGTTTTATTGATGAATAAAATATTTTGTTCTCAAGACTATCACAGCTGTCAGCCTGCTCTTGAATTGTACAAGACTTACTGTTCTGATGTTTTTCTACCTTCATGAGATGCTAAGAGGCATCTCAAGAGGCATGACAGACACTTGGTAAATGGCATGTGTCTTTATCCTCTACCAGCTCTACAATGAAGAGGGGAATCTTGAAATTGGAGCAGACAAGACAAAGGAACATACTCAACAGGCACTGCTTCAGAAAAGCACTTCAGGTTTTTCAGCAGGGTAGTAATTTTAAGATAACTATAGAAACTGGTTTGGTTTCCTTTATTTCCCTAGCAGTAGGACAATAATCCCAAACATCAATGACCAGCAGTCCAAGATTTCATGCTTCAATATGGTGTTTTTAAAAGCTATACAGCTGTCACTTCAAAAGCTTATGGGAGCTTTGGTGATACCCTTTCTTTCAGGAAGAAATGTAACAAACCTGCTGGGTTGTGAAAAATAAAATGTGGCACTTTAATTTCAGAATAATGCCTTGTACCTATGAAGAATTTTTCATTTAAGGTTTTGATGTGGCTGGTTAAGGGGTTTTTTAGGACTTTTATGTAATTGTATAGCCCTGAAAAGGCGTAAGATGTTACTCCTTAATTACGTGCAGAACAGAGAAATGGAAAGGGTTTGGCGTTTTTTCTCTAAATATGTGCAGTCTCTATCTTAATTATACAGCCTGTGATTCATGATTCCCTCTTTTCTGTACTTTAGATTGCTTAATCTCAGCAATCTGCAGCACCCCTCTTAGAAATGCAAGAGACAATCTGCATGCCCTATGAGCAAAATATTTTGCACATCCGTGTGAAGTGTCTGCTCCTCCATGCACAGTGTATAGCTTACTTAGAATGTGTCTCTATACCTAGTAGACGTATCTGATCCGTTTCATTTAGAGAAAAAAACTTCATAAAGCACATAAATGTATTTTTTCCAAATTACCTAGCAGACTGTAGTGTCTGAATCATCTGTTCTCAGGAAGACTCCAGAAGACAGGCAACTTAACTAAAACAATTCTGTTCAAAATCAGAATGCCTGTACTAAAAAATTCAGAGAGAGCCATCCTTTACGTACATCCTTTTAACACTATAATTTATAAATTAAACCAGTAATTTCACTTGCAAAAGGAAAATATGTATAGACTGTAGTCTACTGGGAAACCCTTCTACAAAGCATGTGCACTTACAAGTTTTTGGGGTTTTTTCCCTCTCTCATTTTTTTGTTTGTTTGGTTGGTTGGTTTTGGGGTTGGGGGTTTTTTTGTCTCTTTGTGTTACTACATGGTTCCACTCAGAAGGAGGACAAATTACAGCTAATCAATGTTAATGATCAACAACTTGGAACCCATTTCTTTCTCTACACACATAAAGCTTCAAACATCAAAGAGTACAGCCTGTACGATGTGTATGTTCAATGCCCAAGTACTCTGTTTCTCTTAGTCTTGTATTGGTATGCATTTCATGCCTGAGCATTCTGTTCATCTTGCAGTGGTATTTTGCTTTGGTATGATTTTGTTGAAAATCTGAACACTTTCAAACGTAGATATGAAGCTAATGAAGCAGGGCATACTGAATAGAAATAAAATATATATATAGGAGGCATAATCAACTCCCTGGGGTATTAAAGTAACATATTTGTCTGTTTCTCCAAGTATTAACAGATGGAACACTCCACAGGATGCAAAATTTGAAGAATTAGGTCACAGGGTTAGCCTATCTGTGTGCAGCGGTATCTGAACACTCTGGCCTTGCAAGCTGCCCAGAGGGAAGAAGCACAAGTTGATGCTTGATTAGAAAAGGTAGGAGGCATTCAGCAGGCAAGTGTTACCTTTGGTAGTAGTTTAGAACTTGAACAATTCTGTCATCTTTTTAAAAGATCTGGTGAGAAGGCTAATACCAGAGAAAATATTTACTATACACTAACTCACTGATTTGTCATTAACTTAGAAAGAAGAAATGAACATTCCTATTGAGAGTTGCATATTATCTTGGATGATTAGAGAAAAATCACTGTGGGACACTTCGATAATGCCAAAATATATCTTCTGACACTCTCATACAGGAATGGCAAGGTATGTAAAATAGCACTATCTTTTACTGGAACAAATGTTACATAAAAGAACACACATTCCTCTGTTCTTTAGGCTCTTTCTTCCCCCACCCCTGCACGAAAAAGGAATTGTGTGCTTGTTGTTTGTTTTACTGCAGTCTGATAAAAGTCTTTTCTCCGACAGGGCTTATCTCAGTATGTAAAACATTATAGCTGCAAAAACATAATTAGTGTCTTCCAGAAGTGATAAGAAGTTTTCAAGGAACTAGGGTGTATCTTGTTTCTCCTTGAGGTAGAAAAACTTCCCTCACAAAATGCCACAAACCACAGAGTGGTAACAAAAGAATCACCCAGGACTGCTGGAAAGAGACAAGAGGCTGACTAAGCTAAATAACATGGGTCGGTACTAACAATTCTTAACTACAACACACATCAGTCTCAGCTGAAATTAGCACACTTGATCTGTCTGAGCTTTTGCCCCTCCTGCAGTAGAAAATAATTTCGGCTTAAAGGGGGGGTAAAAAAAAGGATTGCTGAGAAATTTGACAGCTTATTCCCTAAACAACTGCAAGATGCCAGATGCTTACTTGAGAGTTTTAGAAACATGCATCACATGGTAGCTAGTGATAAGCTTCTTAATACATATTTACAATTTTACTTGCAACTGTTGCATCTTTCAGTCCTGTCCTCTGGAATGATTTGAAATTAAATTTTTCTGTGTTCCCACAGAAAATGTGGTAGGGTTTTTTAAGAAACTTTCCCATCAGAATTATTTCATGTCTCATCTCCCTGGGAAGCCTAGTTTATTTTTTTCCAGTTAAGTAACAACAAAAGATATCTATGTGAGACTCCTGACATCTTCACATATTATTAGTAATATAGTATCATCAGCACTTCAATAATTTGGTGGGAACTTGGCCAGTAACCTACTTAAACTCCTTTCTCTCTCTTTCCTGCTTTGTGAAGTCCAACATGAAAATTTCTATCAAACACATGTCAGGTGTGATTAATCACATGCTTTAATCTCCCTTTACTGGGTCAGGGTAGCACTTTACCTATCATAGTTAATGGATCAGGATACCTGCTAGCACAGAAAATACTTTCTTAGAGCAGGTCCCTTGGTGGACACTACATTCTGTAATAATGTACCTTTCCATGGGCTCCGGTATTCACTCAGCTAAAAGAGCTCCTGGACAAACTGGGCCTGTCATCTCAAGTGGTTTGTATCATCACATCAGTGCAGTTACCTGGAACTGATTGGCTGCAGTTAATAGGAACTGGAGTATCAACAGGATTTTTGAGTGACTTGCAGCTATTCCAGTTTTGGGGTGTGAATTCATTGTCCAGCTGGCCTGCTTTAAAGTTTGATCCCAAGCACGGTAGTCCTGGTGCTTGTCCTATTGCTCCCTCTCTGTACTGCCAGTGTCCTACAGTTCTTGTGCTAGATTACAAGAAAGGAGGAGTCCTTCTCTATTACCACTTAGGCCTGGAAAAGCTGTATTGTGCTTTGAAAATTTGCGAGAGGAGAGGACCTGTGGAACAGCACCACTAGAGGAAGTGGATTCTTACCTTGCAGTTTTGGAAATTACTGTGATTACAACACAGTTTGAAAGTATTTTGACTTGTAGCTCATGCTGCTGAAATTAGACTGCTGTCAGCACCTGTGGTGTGTGGGAACTGCCTCTGTGTTCCACTCCAGTTACTAGTCCTTCCAAGAGCAACTTTCCCATGCCCTGCCTGCACTTACTTAAAGAAAAACTTTTTTAAACAGTGAAGGGGGTGGTGTGGTTAGTGTGGCTTGTAATTGCTGTCCTTTCCAGGCTCCAGCTCCTTGTAAATCTACTCACCAGGACTGTGGTGCTGGAACGGGTACCCGCAGCAACTCGCTGAGAACAGCAGCTGAGGTGAAGGTGCACAGGTGGACTAGTCGTGTTACCAAGTCACTGTCACAGCCACTTGCCTGTACGATACCAGTCCGATCTGAGATCCCTACGTTTTCCCGAGCACGTACAATGTCTGAGCAGTACGCTAGGCCCCAGCGCCTCTTTCCTGGGTAAAGCCTTCCTGTTGCGTTGGATGGTGGGGGCGTTGGGGGAAGGCCACCCTGCCGTTTCACTGCGCTGATGGAGAAAGTACCACCTCCTGGAAAAGGCATAGCGTGGACAAAGATTGTACTAGACTCCGGTGCGTCTTTATTTTCTCAGTAGCAGAACAGAGGGTTTAATTCAGTCTGGCTGGACTTGCGGGTGAACTCAGCAGAAGACTGGAAGGGGCGAAAGGACAAACCCCACGCACTATTTCCCTCCTTCAGCGGCGTGGAAGGGGGTCTGGAACGGCGCCGGGACGCCCTCTGCAGGGCCAGGCGCTCGGACCCTCGGCGGCTGCACACGCCCGCGCTAGGGACACAACCGCACACGCTGACTCAGGCACGGCGCCAAGGGCCTGCTTGGTGTTGGGAGACGGTGCCCCACAGCCCGTCCGCAGTGGGGCGGCCCTCCGAAGCACCTTGCCGGGCAATAGGCCCACTAGCGCGCGGGAGGGACCTGGTCTGCTTGGGCACCCCACCGCTGGCTGGGACGGGGAAAAACTGTGCCACTCGAGCCCACCGGCGGTGAGGTGGAGAGAGGGCNCTGGTTTGGCCACGCCAGCGGCTGACTCGAGACGGCCGAGGACGGCCGACGGAGGGCGGTAGCAGTCGCGCCACATATCGTTCGCGGCCGCTGCGGTAGGCTGGCTCTTCCCCGGCCGCTTCCGTAGCGAGGAGGGGAGACATGTGGAGGCCGGGGCTAGCTGGCGCTATACGCGCCGCACGGCGGGCAGCGGCGGCACGGCGGCAGAGTGGAGGCCCTGGGGACGCCCCGCTGGCGGGAACAGCCGCCTCTAGCCTTGGCAGAAAGGTGAGCGTGAGGCAGCCAACGATGAGGGGCCTGTTGTTGCCTGGAGGGAGGAG
>VXBD01009655.1:73441-89490 GCA_013399975.1 Indicator maculatus | reverse complement strand
AGTGTCGCTGTGCTGCGCAGTAGGCACGGCAGCGGCCCTTCTCCAATGCTATTAGCTTCTTTGCTACTATTTTCCACTTAGAGAAGATGTGTGCTGGCCACCCTTAACGCCGTGTTGGTACCTGGAGATGTCGTACCACCGGTGTGCTAGCACCGTTTTGCCAACCTCAACTTATTTTTTAAATGAGTGTGGGCATGCAAAACGGGAGTTACAGCCTCTTAGTCTGGCCAGAACCTAACCTGGGCTTGCAGCTTTTGCTATTAAGTCTGCATTAAAGAAATGCTAAAGAGTACTGTCAAAAACATGTAGGCATCGATGTGCATTTTGGAAGTCTGTAACATTGTGATAATGCAAGAAGCTAGCAGTTCTCCGTGCTTTGTGTCATGTGGCTTTGGACTAAGACCGTCATCTATAATTCCTGAGTTGGGTTTGTGTTTTCCTCTTTTGTATGCTTTAACAGCAGCTGTTGAAGTTCCTCTCTAAGTATCACTTGCTTTTCACCTCACTTTTAAAAACTTCACAAGTTTTAAAAACTTCACAGTTTTAAAAACTTCACAAGTACACAAAAAGCAATCAGGAATTCTATTTTACCGTTCATCCCAAACCACATACCCTCATCCTCCTGATTAAGAAGAAAATGGTAAGTCTGTTACCTTTCTTTCTTGGTGGATAGCCTGGGTGCTTGTACTAGCAGAGTAGACTACAGGATCACCTTTATTTGTATCTCTCCTGATGTACTGCTTCCCCTCAACGGAGCTGGCCATTTTGCTGGCCATTGTGTTGATACAGCTTTTCTGTAATTTTTATTTAGTTGGTTTAAGCTTCTTTTTTTTCTTTTTTCTTTTTTTTTTAACCAAAAAAAAAAAAAACCCCAAACAAAAAAACCCCAAACCAAACCCACAAAACCAGAAGAGAAACCAGAAATAAAACAGCTTGAAAATACCTGGAATGTGAAGTGCGGTATTAGCTCTTTTTTAAGTAAGGCGGATTCAGGACTTCTGTTTATTTCAGCTGAATAAATTCATGGCTTCTGAAAGAAGAGCACAAGTTGTTGGTAATGAAGCATCTGAGCAGTGGATGCTTGTGAAAATCTTGGCCTAAGCTAGTTGTCTGAAGTTGCTCAGTAATTCTGTGATAGAGCAAGAGAAAAGAAAACAGCTCTTCTCTCTCCTAGTTCACTATTCTATGAATAAAATTCCTTTTAATTTGTATGAGAAGGCAAGGATATTCTGGATTGCCTCAACCATCTTGGCACTAAAGCTGCCTATGTCTATATTATCTCTGTGATAGAGAATATGAGGTGATGTGAAGGTCTTCAAGGACCTAGTTATGCGATAAATATTTATAATTTTCATGTTGTACCTTTTAATTCCATTTTACTTAACTTTCAACAGCAATTACAATATGCTTCAGAAATGCAAAGCAAGACTGTTCAGTTCGTGAATTTAAGAAATGTGGGAACTCTGAATGACACGAGGTAAATTGTGGTTCAAGATATTCATATGGAAATATTGTCTCTGCATTTTAAAATAATTTCTAGACATGGTAACACTGTCACACTACTGTAATATTGATGTGATGATGTAAAGGGAAAGTACAGTTTTAGTGAAAGCATTTTGAATGAATCTGAGAAGTCACTTAAGTAATTTTTGTACCTTAAATAGGTGTCAGGTTACACAAAGTTTCTGCTTATACTGAGAGGATGTTACAGTACCTGTCAGAGACTTCTCCCTTTCTGATGCAGCAGTTGGAGGCCAAATGAGGGGTGGTGCAGATGTCTGAAATGACTGTTACCATTAAGCACCTGAACCACATGCTGAACAGGTGTTAATAAATCCTGCACATGAAACCTCCCTAATCCTAAGGCTCTCTGTTGTCCATGCCCCTAGTGTTTCTGTGGTGTCATTCATATAAGTGGAATGTATTTCAGCAACTGTCTAGAAAGAAACTGAAAAAAAAAAATGTTCTTCATCATCAACTGAAAGATACTGAATCACTGAAGATCATAGTAACTGTCATATTGCCATCCCCATTAGGAAAATCTGAAATTATTCCACTTAATTTGTTTGCTGCTGGAGATACTCACCTGCACAGTTAGAGGTAGATGGAAAAACTTACATAGTTTAATTACTTTTGGTTAATTACACTGATCTAGACTTTGTTCTTGCATTTGCTGCTTCTTTAAAGAGGGTAACACAGGTAGTCTCACAAATGCTGTAAGCATTACTTGATGGGATGATTTGAGACTCTCTGAAGAAGGCAAATGTTTGTGTTAGTTCATAAGCACACTTTAAATAACATTTAATTACCAGCTTGTGTTGCTAATTCCAGTGAGGAGTCAAATTCTGTATGTAGACATGACATTGATACTGATGTTTCCAAGCTGCTTATAGCTACAGTGAGTTTCTTAGAGACAAATGACATATGCTTCTAACAAGGTGTTTGTCTGTATTTGTAGAGTTCAAAACTCAAGTAATTCTTGTACAGAGTCCTTTTATAAAATTACCTTATTTTAAAATCTAATTATGTCCTCTTAGGACACAGGGGTCAGTATATATTGGGAAAGAAGTATATATTTCTCTGTTAAGAGATCTACTGAAATTTCAAAATTCCATCTCCATTTATAAGGTGGAATGTTACCTACATTACCTTAAGAAGGATAACTACTTGTATTCTAAGATGATTTCATGGTTACGGTTTCCTCTAACGTCATGGTCTTGCTATGTTGAGTATTTTTCCTCCTAATTATGGGCTTCTATGTCATTTGTAGCTCTTTAGATGAGACCACTTATGAAAAACTGGCTGAAGAAACACTGGACTCCTTAGCAGATTTCTTTGAGGACCTGACAGATAAGCCTTTTACTCCAGAAGATTATGATGTCTCTTTAGGGGTATATGTTAAACATTCTATTACTACTGTAATTGCTGTATTTTTTTTAATTATTATTATTATTTTGTCTTTTAGAGATAGTTTTAAGTTAGTCATGTTAGTGTCAGCATTTAACATACAAGTTTTTACAGCTTTATTTTTAGAATATACCTGCTTATACAGATTGGAGCAACTATTCTGGTAGAAAGTAATGTGCTATTACGTGATTTGAGGACAATAAATATTTAAACAGAAAGACATAATAGAGGACAATAAATGAGGAGAAGAGGAAGAGCACAAAATGATGGTTTCAAATTTCAAGCAGTCTATACATACACACAGAGACCGGACATCAGCAGTCACTTCCCACCCAGTGAATAGTAGGACAGATCTACGAGGCTTAGGACAGGTGCATCACATGTAGCTGGTAGAGCAGTTTCTTTGATTGCCCTAAATACTGAGAAGCAGCATTTGTCTTGTTCATGTAGTTTACATTTGTCTTGTATTTACTGATGTCAGCCTGTGGTGGAGAGACATAAGAGAGCGCAGTGTTTGGATAGGTGGTTGGAAAACCACCTGACCAGAGCATAAATGAGAGAAGCTTACTGTCATGGGCCATATTCGGTGGCTGCTAGCCTGGTAATAGGAGCCTTTAATAGGTCAGCCACTCAAATTCTTCTACAGAAGTGACATGCTCAGGTGAAAAATGTCTGTTCTATTTGTGTAGGGAGATAACTTGTTTTACGTACAACTCCTGAAGCGGTTTGTGTTACAGCTCTCTGTATCACTTGGAGGAGAGAGCAGTTTCTCTCTATGCTCTCTGCAAAAAAAGTTCTCTACTACTGATTTTTTTTGAAGTCACATAACTGCTGTTCCCTCTTAACGTCTTGCCATGAGTAGGAACTCTCTACTAGTCCTGTCAGTTAAGGTTTTGTGCTTTTGGGATTATTACATCTGATGGTTTGGGTTGCACTATGCAAAAAAAAAAAAAAAGGCAACATCCCAATAACACAAAAATCCTGTAGTTTTCAGACATCCTTCTGTGTGACCTTTTTCATCATAATACTTATTCTTTACTTGTAGCTAAGATAGAAAACAACATATTGTTAGTAGGAGTCTTGGTTTGCCCTTAGCAAATGTTATGTGTTGCTTTAAGTATGTAGTTAATGTTGCAGCTAATTGATGTTATGGTAAAAAGCAGAGAGTTGTTTAACTGTTACTATTCATTGTGTTTTAGCATATCTGCACCTAATAACCCGATTTTAAAAGCTTAGGACAACAATTAAAAATATTTTAATTTGCCTGTTTAATATCTCTAGACATTTCATTACATGAAGGTAATGAGTCATCTCGCATCAAAATTTTATCTCCATCCACTGTAGAGTGGATTGTGTTTGACATTGACTCACTGCGAGGCTCAAAAGTAATTATTTTTACTTCCTTCTTAATTTTTACCAGTACTTCTTTGTTGCATAGACTGTGTGATGATATAAAAAATAGATTGTTGTTTCTGTTGGGAACAAAAGATACCAAAATAGTACCACCAAGCCTGCCAAGTTCCAAACAAGCAAGGCCAGTGCTATAGCAAGCCACAAGGTGGCGAACATGATAGAAGTTCGGTATGCTTCTGAATTGTGAGCTTCAGTTCCTCATCCCCTTTGTATCTTTAGATACAAGGGAAAAAACTCTCTTTCAAAGAGTATTCATGTTACCAGGAGCTAACAAATATTCATCAAGTAGGACAAAATACATGCAGCAGTATTCTGTAAAATACAGTAAAAATATCTTGCAACAGAAGTTTCTAAAAACTCATCTAGTGTAAGCAGTAGTGTAAATGTTTTGATAACTCTTTGGAAACCTATTTGCTTACAGTGTTTCTGTAGCATACAGTATTACATCATGATTAATACTTAATATGGCACTGAATACCATGCAGAAGAAGAGTAAAACCTTTATATTGTTTTGTGGGCCTTATATACCAACCTGCTCTTATTCTGCTGAGATATTAAAAGCTTGAATTCTGACACAAGAGAAGTAGCTTGTTCTTGTATTTCTTTAGTATAAGCCTATACCCCTTCAGCATAACTGGCAGGACAACCTGATGGCAATATTAAACAGAGGAGGAGGTCTTTTTAGTATTTTATTGATCACAAATGTAAATCCCTTACCAAGCACAGAAACAGCGTGGACACTAAGGTGAAAGAAACAGAACCTTGCTGATAATCCTTGAGATAATCAGAATGCATTCGTATGGAAGGGACCTTACAAGGTCATCTAGTCACCACTCACCTGCAGTAAGCAGGGGTATACCCAACTAGATTATGTTGCTCAGAGCCCCATCAAGCCTGACCTTGAGTGTCTCCAAGGATGGAGTCTCCACCACCTCCCTGAGCAACTTCTTCCAGTGTTCTACTACCCTCATAGTAAGGAACTTCTTCCTAATGTCCAATATAAAACTATCCTTCACAATATGCCTTTGTTAGCAGTTCCTCCCCAGCTTTCTTGTAAGCCTTCTTCAGGTACTGAAAGCCCACTATAACGTCTCCCCAGAGCCTTCTCTTCTCCAGTCCGAACAACCACTACTCTCTCAGCCTGTCTTCATAGGAGAGGTGCTTCAGCCCTCTGATTATCTTTGTGGCCCTCTTCTGGACATGCTCTAGCAGGTCCATGTTCTTGTTTTGAGGGCCCCAGCACTGGACACAATGCTCCAGGTGAGGTCTCACCAGAGCAGAGCAAAGTGGCAGACCTTTCTCAGTCTACTGGCCACACTTCTTTTGATTCAGCCAAGGATGCAACTGGGCTTCTGGGCTGCAAGTATGCATTGTTGGCTTGTGTCCAGCTTTTCATCCACCAGCACCCATGTGTTCTTCTCTGCAGGGCTGCTCTCTGTCACATCATCCCCCAGGCTAAACTGATATCAAAAATTGTCCCTTCCCAAGATACAGGACCTTTCACTTGGTCTTACTGAACCCGCTGAGGCTCACCAGGGCCACTTTGTCCAGGTCCCTCTGGATAACCTCCTCTCCCTCTGGCTTACCAACTCCACCACTCAGCTTGGTGTCATCTGCAAACTATTCTGCTCTATTCCGCACTCTATTCCACTGTCTGTATCACTGCTGAAGATATTAAACAGCACTGGTCCCAGTACGAGGGACCCCTGAGGGTCACCCCTTGTCACTCATCTCCATCTGGACATCGAGCACTACCCTCTACTCCACCCAATCCCTTATCCACCAAACAGTCCAGCCATTAAATCCATATCTCTCCAACTTTGAGAGAAGTATGTTGTGGGGGACCATGTCAAAGGCCTTGCAGAAGTCCAAATAGATGACATCCATTGCCCTTCCCTGGTCCACTGATGGAGTCATTCCATTGTAGAAAGCCACTAGGCTGGTGAGACAGCATTTGCCCTTAGTGAAGCCTTGACAGTCCTCTCAGATCACCTCCCTGTCTTCCATGTGCCTTTTCAGAGATTCTAGGTGGATCTGTCCCGTGATCTTCCCAGGCACAGACATGAGGCTGACAGGTTGGTAGTTCTCAGGGTCAAAAATATGTCAGAAAACAGTCAGACAGAGAAGCCAGCTCCAAGCTACTGCCTGTGCTACAGAGTAAGTCTGTAGGCAGTCATAAATGAAAGTATTTTTCCCCACTTACATGTGTAAGTGTTGATACGTAATGGATAGTCCTGGCAATGGTAGTAGTAGTGTATTCTGACTAAAGAGTGAAAAGTGTAATTCCCTTCATGAAGCTTTATCATGCTACAGAGCATGAACTATTTGAGAAACTGTAGGTTAAATATGATGAACCTATTACCTAAATCATGAAGCTGTCTTCTAGAGATGCCCTTTCTAATTAGCATAATTTCAGATCATCTGTAGTTTAGTCCAAGTATCTCTGTTCTTTTAAAGTTAGGACAGAAATATTTTTGTTGGTTACATCCACTTTTCAAATGCACTTGTGAAAATGTCAGAGGAATGTGAAGCATGTTGTCCGTAAGAAATGTGAGTAAGAAAGAGAAAATAAATGCTCACTAGGATGGTATTTTAAAGCTGACATAGTTAAAACAAAACAGACCTCATGGAGTTTAGAATTGGAACATTTTTTGTGATATGATTCAGGATCTTGGCACTTAATTAGAATTACTGGAGGAAGAATTGTGTTCATTCACTGGGAAACTGTTACTTTAGAAAAGTTAGGTAAAGGAATCTATCAGCGTTACAGAAGGCTTCTTGACTTTGAACCACACGAGTTCTGCATTGTTAGTTGGTAGAAAAAGTTGTTACTGGGTAATGTTTTAATCACTGCAAAATGAACTAGCAGCCTTCTCAAGACGAAAGGTCAAAGCTCAAGAGCATTGTTTTAAGCAGTGCCATTGTCAGTTGTGTAAACACACTGAGTCAAACTAACCAGAAGGTTTGAACTCTACATCAGACTCAAAGATATGCAGGTTGTCCTAAGTATTAACACTTAAGTTTTTGGTAACTCATTATCCTTCTTCCAGCCTATTATTGTTTGGAAAATAGTTGGGAATATGATAACAGGTACGTAAGTTTCTGTTTATCTGCTGAGAATATGCCAAGTAGCAAGATGAAAATTTTTAATTTCTCACTTTTTTCCTTTCTATTCTAAGAGTGGAGTCCTAACAGTTAAGTTAGGTGGAGACATGGGAACATATGTCATCAATAAGCAAACTCCAAATCGGCAGATTTGGCTGTCCTCACCCACTAGGTAAGTTAGTATAAATTAGTTACGTAATGTCTACAGATCAAGTGAAAATGCACTTTCTCTTTTTTACAGCATGGTCACGCTATGTAGTACCCTTTTTATAATTAATTCTTTTATTCAGTATATTTTCAAAACGTGATGTAATTTAAATTTTAAGTTTGATAATTATTTACTACAGAGGTTTGAGGCAGAGTGCAGTATAGTGACATACTTATATTAGTCCAAGAAATGTGTAATACAGAATTTTCATACCCTGTTCTGGTCCAAAACCAATCTACAGGAATATAGGCTAGTCATTAAAAGAAAAAATAAACAGCCATGACTGAAAAAAAAAATCACAAAAACTACTGTTGGAAAAAGTGTGATGACATTACAATCTAAACCTCTCTTTGTATTTAAACAGGGTGGCTCCTTCCCTTCTAGGCTTGTGGGATTTCCTGCTTTGTATGTTTATGTGCACTCCCACTGGTTGTTTTTGTCAAGCATCTGCATTTTTCAGGAGACTTGGCTAGCTGTTCCTTCTGCCTTCTTTAATGCGGTGTTTTGATTCATTCCAAGTTTTCTGGTTAGTTTCAGCAGGGAGGGCATCCAGATGTGTGGGAAAATGTTGCTGTCTCCCCAGAAAATCTGTAATCTCTGCCACTATTCCAGGGAAAGTACTGAGGTTGTTGGTCAGTGTTACTGATGAAGGAATAAGCTAGATGGAAGGTATGAGCACTCGCAGTGACTATGCCTATGTACCTCTTGAATGCTGTTCAGGAAAGTTGTATTGATCACAAGACCAGCAATAGTTTTGCAGTAATAGAATTATGTAGTAGAGTTTTTGTTCGAGGGAATTAAAAAGAAGCAGCACGGTGGAATTTCAGATTTTAATAGATGTAGAAGTTAGCTGAAGAAAACTCCTAAGTTTGTTTTAGTGTCCTTATGTACTGGCTGGTGCGTAGCACACTAGGTTAGTATTTTTTTCCTAACTCGTCTCCTATCCCAGAATCCTTTTATTAATTAATTTACTTAACAGGTTACATAACTTGGTAAGGCACAGGCCTATAGCAAGGTGACAAACCTTTTTGTTTAGACAAGTGCAGGCTGTGTGTCAGAATTTATCAGTTCTGTGTATTTTGCAACAAGAATAATTTCCAAACCATGATTCTGTTTAAGATGGCCAATTTTTGTGTCACTGACACAAAGGTTTCATCTATTTATGGAAGCAAAAATTCAGAGAATCCCTATGTGTTTGAAGCCAGCTGTAGTTATTGCCCCAGTAGTGTGCAAAAATACATGAGGAAAGAGAAAAACTTGAAAATTTTCTGATGGTATTTGTCATCATCCGTGATAAAGAAATGATTCACTTACAGACATTAAGTTTCGTGATTCCTTAACTAGTATTATGCTACACAGTGGTATTTCCTGAAACATGATACTACCTGTTTGCTTACTTCCCTAAGGTCTGAAAAGCAACTCCAGCAAATACTATATGGTCTGGAGTGACACACTTCTCAAGTGCTACATGCAAATGTCACCGCCACTGATCACTTCCACTGAATGTTGTATATAGGAAATTTGTACAGTAAATGTAGGATCTTGAATCCTATGAGCATGCCTGGAGAGAGACAAATTCTTAAGATGCGAGAAAGATATTTTCTTGGGGGTTTTTTTGGGCCACCTTTTCCCTGTCACGTATTTGTACACCAAACTGAACTTAAGCTTGTGTTTGTGAAGCTTTACATAGTTGACAGTTTAAAAAAACAGAGCGAGGGAATGTCTGCAACCTGCCACCATTGTGACTGCAGTAATTTCACAGTCTCCTTGACTGAAAAGATTCTTTGACCTTACGCAGCGTCTTTTTATAGTACCATAAAGTGATATTTTAATTTTTCTCTCTTTTCCAAGATAAATCTATATTGTCTATATTTAACTTTTTAGGCAATTTATAGAATTTGCAAGATGGTTGCTTAAATTATTAATTAACTTCTTTTAAATCACATTTGTGTAGCATTTTGGAGATTCAGAGAACTTTGGAGGTGTTTCATATGCTAACCATATAACTGATACTTATTATGTAACAGTTGAAAACATTTCAACTAAAGTACACATTTCTTTTCTTTTGTCATTATTGATCAAGTGGCCTCTCTTGGACTGATTTTCATGAATGGCTGCACCCCATTCCATCATTCACTATGTGCAGGACAGTATGAACAGCCTCTCCTGTTGTAAAGACAAAGAATTAAGAAATGCGTAGTAAAGTAACTGGAGCATGTAATCTCAATTCTAAGTAGTTAGCAGTTCACACATATACCAAGTGAGATTTCTGTGGAAGTGACTGGTTTGTGTTTGCATTTATAACTTCCTATAGTTTGGTTAATGGTTGGAAAGTTCTTAATTTGGATATTGCAAGTAATTCAGGGTATTCCAGGTTCAGATTAGTTTTTATGTTTTGAGAGAACATGCATATTGTTCTCATGTATATATGGGCTAGCAGACCTTGTTTACGGACTGCCTTGAGTTACAAGGCTTTTTATCTTGGGAGTTCAAGGATAAACTGATTGATGATTGTTTTCTTTATGAAAACATATGATGCCTATTCATTTTTCTTAGTTTCCTTAGCTGATGTTAACAGTAGTGGGTACCTTTCCATCGTTGTCTGGTTTCAGATGTGGAGAAATGGGTGGATAGAAAGGTCTGGAATGAAATCCAGTTCTTTTCTCGATACTTAATGTAAACCTCAAAAATAAGCCATAAACCATGTGATAGCACAGATGAAAATAGCATTTTAGAGAGAAACCTCTCACAGCCAATATAGCCAGTTTCAAATGGTAAATTATTTTGTTCCATCTAAAAAGACAGTGAGAATGGTGATCTGTGTTCTGCTGTGCTCCTACCCACATGTCACTGCTACAAAAACTAAACAATAGCAGTGCTTTACAAATATCCCTTGTAGTATTTGTGTGCAAGGAAATTTTATGAATGGGGAAAGAAGCAAGTAAGGAAAAGATAGGGGAATTCAGTACTAAAAGCAAGAAGGGAAGGAGCTTGTGTCTGATGTAAGTGATAGATGCATCTTGTCGCCTTTCAGATAAATCTGTCAGGTGGCTCAGCAGTTCCTGACATATCTGGCCTTTTCTGCTTCACTTCCCCAGATTGCCCACCAGTCTTTCTCCATACTGTCTGTTTCTTTTTCTAGATGCTCTCAGGGGCACATTATAAGTACAGGCTTCTAGCAGCTCCCCATAAATGATCTGTGCTTACAGTGTGTGTTTTGTTTTCTAGTGGGCCCAAGCGCTATGACTGGACTGGACGGAACTGGGTGTATTCACATGACAGAGTGTCCCTTCATGAACTACTATCAAAGGAATTTTCCACAGCATTAAAAACTAAATTGGATTTATCCTGCTTAATATATTCTGGAAAAGAAGATACTTGATGTTCTGCCTTATGGGAGTTTAAAGACTTTAACCAGAAGCCAAATCTGTCCTTGGTTTCTGAAATACCTGAGCTTAATTCTGTTGTTGTTTCTCTTGACATCACAATGTTGTGCAACAAAAATGAAAATAATATATTTTTTTCTCTAGTACTCAGTCTTTGTGTTTGTGTCACTGCTAGAATTTGTGTCCATGTAGTACAAGTGGTTGGGGTTGCCCTTCCTATCACTGCGTTTCTTACTGCCAAGGTCAGTCATGAATTCTTACTGTCTGTAGTCTTGTTTGGATGTAATGACTGACCCACCTAGTGACTTCTCACCAGCCCACAGATGCTAAACTTATTTTGGTGAGACATACACCAAAACCAAAACATGCTTGTGAATTGCGTAAGTTATGGTACTGTGAACGAATTGCATTAAAATCCGTGGCTATTGCGAGTGAATAACATATCTCAAACTGAACATGTCATAAACAAATTATCATGGTAACTTTCATTTTGTGTAATGCATGTAAATAAGAGTTTTCCTCTCAGTATTTCAGAACTCTCTTCTCCAAATTTTGAATTCTTTCTTCCACACTTTTTATGGGTTGCTGGTTTTCTCTGGGGTTTTTTTTTGAGCTAAACTTTAAGTTACTTAATGGTTCACTGCAAGCATCATATGGAACTGGAAAGGCTGGTATGTGATGTTGAAGCTGTGTAGTAATACTGCTGCAAACACTTCATTCTGACACTATCGGTTTCTCTTGTTTCCTTTTAATGTTCAAAGAGTAAAACTATAATTTACAGGACCTTTTTTATTTTTTATTTTTTTCCCCAGTTAAGCAAAAATTAAGATCCACTCATGACAGCAAAAATTTGCCCTGGTTGTGTTCTGTTGAATTTCCGAAGTGTGAGCTTAGGCTCCACTTAGTACCGTACTGATGCAGACATTTTTGCCTTGTAGAACTGAGTATGGTACTTAGGCTGATAAAGCTGCCTCCTTCAGGCTGTTAAACATGACAATGAAATAAATTACATACTGTGGATCTTAAACCAGAAGGTTTTAAAAGAAACTCTGAACTGCAAGAACTGCAACATCAATACTTGCACTGCTGTACTGTTACCACTGAAGGCTTTTAATTGTCTATAAAATGGAAACACAAAGTTCTTGACTAACTTTTGAGGAAACGGTTATACCATATTCTTACAAACTGCTTATCTATGTGTGAAAAGATGTTCAGTGCAGACTGTTTTCCTTGTTGGTTCCTCTGATGCTTGTGGTTAGTTTGGCATGATTCTCTACAAGGCTAGATTTATTACAGATGACATTAATGTTGCTGAAAAACAGTAGGTATATGTAGTATTCTTGCCCAGTATTTGCAGTATAAGCACTGTAACCTATTTCCCACCATTAAATAGAGTACCATTTTGGTGGAAGCAGCTCTTGGTTAGATGTTCATGCAGTTTGCATGTTTTTAAATTAAAAAAAAAAAAAAGGCAATTATCTGAAATTTAAGATCTACTGGATAAATGTTAATGACTTGATATTTGAATCAAGGATACTTTCTCCTGGGTCTTTTGCTTGGTCATATATAGCTTGTGTAGTTAATTTTCTGACTGACCTTTAAAAAAAACTATTAAGTAATTTGCATGCAATGTATTAGCATCCATCTGATTTATATTTGGAGGTTCATTCTCCATTCTCTTACATCTTGTGCAAATGTTTATACCAGAAGTTGCCTATAGAATTCTTATTTCATTAGGTAAAGGTGGATTTCAGGCTATGACAATAAGGCTAAAGTCTACAGTGTTTCTTAAAACACATACTGGAAAGATTCTGTTGAAACATGGTCCAGTTGGTGTGGATTTTATAAGAGCACTTTGACGTGCCTTGCCCTTCATCCATAATGCTACCTCTATTTATACAAACAATTTCCTGGGTTTGGTTATCTGAATAACAAACGGATTTAGTCTAACTGGTGAAGATAAATAGCGTCAGCAAGTTAGAATGAGTTTTATCTCAGTGTACAAAGTGAATCATAGGACATGACTCATTTTTTGTGCTAATACTTGCATCAAATTGTAATTAAGGGCAAGGACTCTGTTGGCCATCATGCTGTGGTCAATTCTGTAACCATATAGCAATAGTTCCTTGCTTCACCTTTCTCAAAGAACAGTTGGTATTGATAAGAACCATTGCTGCACCATGATGGCGTTTTTCTCACAAGACAGTTCACCTACAGAGTACTTTTGAGTGATGAGTATTGACATTTGTAGCTGTACTGGATACTCAGCAGAGTATGTTAAGAGTTTTCACCAATAGCTAATCACACCAATGATTGTATTTTTCTGCTTCTGGCCTGCAGTCCCAAAGTCCCAGCATGTCTAACCTTACTAAAATTCATTATGTCTGTGTGCAGTTATCTGGAAATCTTGATTGATTCTTGTAGTCAAGCTTACAGTCAAGCTTGCAGTCTGCATTGCTCACAAAATACTACATTTGTTTACAGGAATTAGGTGCCTGAGTGCTTGCCTGGTTTTGATGGTTCATTTTCTTTTGCGATAATTCTTAAGAAATGTTACCTCCTCCCCGTGAATCTATCTCCATGTAGTGAAATCATCCATTCCCATTTCTGTAAATTCCTTTCTGGCAGCTTATTTAAATGAGATGAAGACTTCTCCTGAAGACTTGATAGCTGAATAGGGGAAGGGGAATTCACAGGGATGTCTGTGTTTGATTGCTTTTAACTTCTTGTTAATGGTTGAACTCTGTGCTAACCAGTTCTGGAATGTGTGAGAGTCTTGGGAGGGCGGGCAGATGGTTGTCAAAATACCTAGAAGAGCCTTTAAAGCAGAAAAGGAAGCATGGGAGGGGCAGAAGCAAAGGCTATCAAGAAGAGAGTCACTTTGCCCAGCAGCTTATGTTGTTGGCAGAGCAGGGGCAAGTTACATTCTGTTGTGGCCCCTTAGGGAATGGTATTTCAAATTTGCTGCATGCCACTATTTATATTTGTAACCAATCAAATGTGTTCTAGTCCATTTTCCTATTAAGCCTTTTTTTCCCCCCTAAAAATTCCGCCTCAAGAATTTTTTAAAAATAAAAATTGTTTGGAGTTATGTCCCACCCTGTTCCAAACTATCTTCTGTGTAAGTTGTACTATTGACAGAACAAAGACAAGATTCATGACTACTACCAAAGCAGGTAGTCAGCAGAGGCTGTTTCACTGGGGGTAGAATAAACACAGCTATGAACAATCAAAGTTTTTAAAAGTTATTCATTGCAATCTTTTTTTTTTTTTTTTGAGTTCAGATTAAGGACAGACAAATTCAGATTAAAAAAAATAGCTGTTTAGAACAAGTCATATCAAGTTGCTGCCCCCTCTGGTTTACTGAATAGTTTTTTAAAATGTGTCATGCTAATTACAGTAAGTGATCAGTAGGACAATGAGTCATTTTGTAACCATTGTTACTTTCTAGATGCAGGCTCTTCTGCTAGCCATCAATGTTCTCTTCTGTACTACTAAAAAAATTAGGAATACATTAAATATCAATAGTGTGACCCCACAGCATTTTAGAGGCATTAACCAAGCATTGTAAGGCCACTTCTACAAAAGTATCTTCAGAAAAAGGAAAACAGGTAACAGATGATGTATTTTAGCATTCATTAAGGAAACACATACCCAGCACCATGTAAAGCAAATAATCTGACACATACCTGGAAGTACGACTAAATTTCTACTCCTCGTGCCTTCATGCTGCCTGAATGCAACACTGTCTTTTGTACTGATTCCTGAGCCTGTCTATAGCTGACAGAAAACTTGAGGTTACTGAAATTAGTCTGTCTTTTCCCCCCTCGATTTTGCTGTTTGGGGCTTTTAGATTGCAGTGGTCACTCATGGAGTATTGTAGGTACGTGCATGTAAACTATTAACTCCAGCTGCAAGCAGGCTTCTTCCAGTACAACGTTTAAATGCTGTTTTGTACTGCAGTAAAAGGCTGTTTCAGTGTCTCCTAAAGACCTGTGCCTTCGCAAGGAACACGCTTTGCCTTCTTTATGATGGCATACTGCACAAGCATCACCTGCACATAACCAGGAAGAAACCCTTCTGAATTTGGAATGCTGTGGGAATCCAGAGCATTTAGCACCCATTGAAAATAACAGCTGCCCTTTATCACCAGCAACTAAGAACAAACCGTGAACTTTTCAGTAGATTTTGTTTCCCAGGCCTGATACCAGGGCACTGTACTGTTTAATTTTAGAGGGGCTTGCATTTGGATTTAACCACCCAAAAGAGCAAATAAGGAGTTCCTGGTGACATTTTGTGTTGTACAAAGCAGAAGAAATACCACTTCAGAGAATCCTGTCAGGGATGTTTGGCCTTGCTCATCTTATTTTGGCTGCAACAGTGATGCCAGAAAGCTGATACCTGTGGAATGCCAGCCTGAAGTGCAGTTCTCTTTTGGCAACGTAAGAGTTTGAGGAACAGTTGCAGAGTGATGCTGCGTATGAGTTTCTCTGCCTTCTGCTAACCCTGAATGTTTCAGGCATGAGTGGTAATGTGACCACTCGGCAGAGTCGCCAGAGCACACCAGTACAAGTGGAGGGAAATTGAACATAGCTCTCCTGTGATAAAAACTGACGGGGAACAGATTCGGAAGCATGTGTGGAACAGTGCACCACAGTTTTAAAAGCTGTTTCTATCAGTTAGAAAAGTTTAAGATGGGCAGTGATTGCAAGTTCATAACAAAATGTAAACGGAAAAACGCAGCAATGCAGGGCTGTGTGACAGTGCACCCCGAGAGACGCAGAGGCAAAAGGGCACTGCCAGCCCCGCCCCGTCCCGTCCCTCCAGCAGCCGGCACCGGTGGCCGGAGCTGCTGAGGCGGCCCGCAGGTCGGCCCGGCACGGCGCCTCTGCGGGCAATGCCGAGCGGCGAAGGTAGGCCGGGGGCAGATTGGGGAGCTGAGCCGGGAACCCTCCTCAGAGACGGGACGGGCTGAGAAAAGCTGGGAGGCGAGGCGGCCGGGGCGGCCCCACCGCGGTGACTCAGCGACG
>VXBD01009655.1:61611-72381 GCA_013399975.1 Indicator maculatus | reverse complement strand
CTTTGTTATACACAAAATTCCTGAAATCTTTATGTTGGCACATCCTGAGTGGATTCCAGCCGTGCCTTGATCTCTGGCTAACTGGGGCAGGGGAAGTTTCAAGTTAACAGGGAACCGTAAAACAAAGGAACAGGCAGTTCCAGGAGCCAAGTGTTTTATTTGCTCTGTTAAAGTGCCCTGGCATCGGCCTTGTTGGCGGTGCCGGAGCCCAGGCAGTTTGGATTTCTATCGGGGAGCGTCAAAGTTGATCTGCCAGTGGCATGTACCTGCTTTATTTGACAACTGGGGGCTGATTTTTCTCCCTACGCGAAACGTGTTTCCTCTGCATTTAAGAGTACACGTTTTCGAACATAGTGGTGTAAGAATCGTGCTCATCTGAAAAATTGCTTACCTGAAAACTCTCATACCTCCAGTGGTGCTTTCTAGTTGTTACTCACTTAAACCAGCTGGAATCTGAATAATTTGCTCCCTAGCCTGGATTTATAAACTGGTGTCAAATCCAACAGCTAGGACAGGATTAGAAAGCTTAGCATCATGGATGTGCTCTGGCCAAGGCCACCAAAGGTGTGCTTTTCTTTAACCTTTGGATATAACTATCAAGGTGGGATGGTTTAAACAAAATTTATTACCTTCTTTTTTGCTCAGCAAAGTTTAATTTTAAAAGTACAGGCCTGTGATTTGGCTGTAGCTCAGAGAAAAGAAAAACAGGTGACTGATAAAATAGCTTCTGAAGCATTGATAGTGTAAGAATGGATCTGTAAGCTCTTATGAGCAGTGACCCCGTCAGGATCCTGACATGCACGAATCTATAATCCATTATGGCAAGGATAAGGAAGTGGAAGCATGGGAAGTTTGCCTGTCTAAATTGATACTCAGTGGTAGATTTTCATGCTGCCTGAAGAAGCTTGGAAATGCTTTGCATGTAGTAAACACGTATATTCCATTTAGACATGGTCACTAAGCCTTAACATTTGGTGAAACTGAGTGCTTATGCAGGCTATGTGTTTATGCGAGTTTACTAGTATAATTGCTTCCAGACTGTTATATGCAAACATCTTCTTACGCCCTACACACTGCATTCAAGTAGTGGTAGTGACTCCTCTAACCTTTAGAAAAGGAAGTCGCGATGGATTGGAGAAATTGTATCTAACTTAAATACCATTCTGCACTGCCCCGTGTCAAAATATCAGTAACTGCTACTGTGATCACTGCCACTACACTGGGCTTTTGTGAGACAAAAGATAAGCATTGGGAATTGTGCTTTTGGGTTAGGATGATGCAAATAGTTTACATGTACTATAATCTCAACAGACTTCTTCAGAATGAAGCATCAAAGTAATTAATTGTCTGATACTTTTTTGATTGCTTAATCCTCCCCTTTCCTGGTTCAATGTCTTCTAAGGACAACCAGGAAATCTTTCTTAGTGATCCAAATAACATCTAGGCGATGACATGATTCACAAAATGGGGCATGTTGTACTTTTTATAAAGCCTAGATACTAAAAGCATCAGAAAGTTCCTGAATCCTAATTATCCTCTACTGGAGAACAGCCTAATACTGCAGGACTGGTTCAAAATTGCATTTAACTCAAAGCTAATGTAGATGATTTGGGTGTGAGTTTTAACAATCAACAACATTTTCTCCAGAACTTCCTTGTAGGCTAAAGGAAATCTGTTGTTACAAGACTGTTCTCTTTTAATGCTGAAATAACTGTATTTTTAATTTTCAAGGACAGTTGTGTGTTGTCTTCATCAGTTTCATTGTATTGTAGCAATCCTGGAACCAGTCGTTCTAATAACAGGGGAGGGGAATGAAAGCCCTAACATGGTGTAACAGCTGCAGTTTGTTGAGGTTAGAAGTTTTCAAGTCAGGTATTTTCAGACAGGTATGGAAATACTCACTGCTGGACATAAAAAAGAATGTATTAAATCTGATGATTGAGCTGTGATACCAGCTGCATGAGGCCTGTGAATTTTAATCCCAAATTCCAGTGGATTTAGAAGGCTCTTTCAAAATGAGACAATCTATTTGTAAAACAAAATGTTTACAGCATACAGGATATAAGACATAATTTTTAGGCTTGTCTTACAATAAATGCAGCTTGCTATAGTGAAGAATATTTGCAAATGGTGCATTACCTACAAAGGAGCTAAGGAAGCACTAAAGTGGGTATGACTGGTTTTGCATGGCTATACTGATGTATAGACACCGTTGCATGTCATGGTGTCTATGGTTTCAGTCCCATGACCAAGTACATTAGGTTGTTTGGGAATCCCTAGAGGAGTACTTGCATTGAATTTCTACACAGATTTCTGTCCCAAGTGCTTTTGTGAAAATACAGCTGTTCAACCACAGGGTGCTTTTCTCAGTTATCTGAACCTATCTTCTTCCTCAGCAAAAGCAGCATCATATTAGGCCTTTATCTCTGCTACCATATAAAATGAGTTTAATTCTTGTCTCCAGAATCTTAGGGGCCTTCTGTTACACTTTAATGGTCTTTTACCAATACTAGGGTTATTCTCCTACCACTTCAGAAAGATTTGGTTTGCTTTTCTTTAAATAGGGTAGTTCTGATTCAGAATTTACTGCAGAAGTTTTTGTGGGCTTTTGTTGTTGTTTTGTTTTGTTTTTTAACCAAACAAAGCCTGTGTTTAACAGCCAAGGGGTGAAGAGTTTCTTTGCTTAAATATAATTAACACAAGTACTGACTGCAGTTTTGTAATGAAACAGCTTCATGCAGCAGCAAAGACCATTCCAGGTCGTTTCACAATTTAAACTATTGAAATTTGGCTTGCTTTTAGTTGTTTTGTTATTGTTGGGTTTTGTTTTCTTTTAAATCAAATGACTGCTTTTTGTAATTGCGTGTTGCTAGGGAACGTTATAGATTTCTATTTCAAATGAGAATGCAGACTGTTGCAGCTCCTTTCTGTTCGTAATTAGATGACCTGTTGCAATTGTGAACATATTTAGGATGTTTATGATCCAAGCCTAGTAATGATGCAGTGAGCTGTGAGAGCTCTGGTCTGCTATCTTGTACAGCATGTACCCTGGTGTGTATTCAGCAGCAGCAGACTTTCTTTGTAGGAAACAGGAGCTACTCAAGTCTTCCTGAATTTAAGTCAGCATTGCCATTGTGTATCTGAGTGTTGAAGCCTCAGGTAACCATGGTTCCTAATCTAGGAAGAAAAGGAAACTCATTAGTATTGTATTTTCACATGTATAATGTGAAAGACAAACATGTGTGATGCAGTAAGAAGTGGAAAAATACAAATCCTCTTTTATTCTGAACTCTCCAGTACCTGCTTCCTTTCCATGGTGTTGTCTTTGCTTTTGTTTTGCAGCAGCAATGCAGAACTGCTTTTGAGAAATTTCTTTTTATTTCTTAAAGGTATGCAGAGCATCCAGTGATAAAGCACTGGAACAGGCTGACTAGACAGGCTGTGGAGTCTCCTTCTCTGGAGAATTTTTAAAACCTGCCTAGACACAACCCTGCGCAACCTGATCTAGGCATACCTGCTTTAGCAGTGGGGGGTGGACTAGGTGATTTCCAGAGGTCCCTTCCAACCCATACCATGCTGGGATTCTGTGATTATCTCGGGTATCGTCTGTGTGCATGTGAAATGTCAGATTTAGGATGTCTAGTTAGATGTGGTATGTTTTCATTAGGTTAAGCATGCGTTCAGATATTTTGGACCACTTTGGAGTTTTCCTGTAATTAGCTGAGTAATACCTCTCTCAAAAGCATTTCATTGTCATTACTCTGTCATACCAAACAAATTCTTTAACATCAGCCTGCATTGTATAGACAAACAGGGCTTGAACTCAGCAATGTTTGGCTTCATGTGAACTAAGGTTTCACATGTTTATTCAAGCTATTTATTTGCTTTGCCTTCTTACATTTTTTTTGTTGTTGGTTTCAGGGTTTTTGTTTGCTTGCTTTTTGTTTGTTTATGTTTTAGTTTGGTTTTGGGGTTGGTTGGTTTGTTTTTTAAGAGGCGTTAAAGAAAACCCATAAATCTCTCCAGCAGGTCACTGTTAACAGCAAGGCTGTTTGTAGTGTGACTTGCTGTCTCTATTCTAACATCTGCTTCCTCATCTAGCTCTGCTTAATAGCCAGCAGATTTGACTGCTGGTGTCTCTAGCCTTCTTAGCACAACTTTGTATAAGCTGATTCTGAGAATCTGCAGTGACATATGGACAATTGCAAGCAGGAGACAATCTCTAAGGAGGGGTCAAAAACTGCAATCCCTGAAGCAGTGTGAAAGAAGTTTCCAGGTCTTCCTCGTTCCAGTCTGATCCTTGATGCTCCTTTGCCTCCAGATTGTTTCAAGAGATCAAGCTTTACATATGCATTGATAGTTTTAAAAGCTATTTCTTAGCTGTGTGGTGCAAACAAGATATGTATTTGTTCTGAAAATTAGCATTCGCCTGTCATAGCTACTCGTGTCACCCCAAAAAACCAAACCAGCATATAGAAAATTATTTGTTTCTTTGCGCTCTTCATGAGAGAATTCTTTGGTCTGTAGGTGTTAGAGAATTTTATGGAGAGAAGAAAGAAAGGGATTTTGTCTCTTTACGAAAGTGGAAAGGAATTTGCCTAATGCAGCCACAATGTTTGTCTCCTTTGTGTTGAGGTCTGAAGTAACTGGAGGTGTGATCATACATCTGTCATCAGGTTACATGAAGTGTGTTCTAAATCTAATTAAGGGAATATGACTGTTTTAATCTGTCAAGAATTAGAGCAAAAGGAAGTTTTTGCTTTGATGTTATAAATATTTCTTTAATGCAGAAAAGACTGGCTGTCATTCTATGCCCATTCCTGGAACTATGTCTTGCTTTCCAAACCTTCCACTTCAATTGAGTCTGCAATTTTTACAATGTGAATGAAAGTAAGTAAACTTTGGAACTGCTTTTGCAAAAGTCTTGTGTAGTATTTCAGTTGAAATCACTGCCTCAAGACTGAGACATTTGTGGTTTAGCTCTTTTTGGTTTTTTTTCCTGTTTCAGCTAAGGAGGCACAGTAAAAAAGGGTAGACAACTTTGGAACAGATAAAGAAAAGATGCAATCCTTGTTTCCTATTGTCAGCGTAGCTTGGTAAGGCTATGACAAGTGCTCCAAACATTTTGGTATGTTGCTACAACGCACTATATCAGTTTGAGAGAGATGTGTGTTACTGGATTTCTTTATTTTGTAAACTTATTAGAAATTTGTAGGGAGAGGGTTAGCAGAGAATGCAAATATTACAAATAAGCAAAGAACCTTTTTAGCTAAATTGTGAGGTGGTTTCTTCTTTTAGGATCTGGCTGCGGAACATGAGTTCCTGAAGTTGATATAAATATTTCTCTTAACAGCTCGATTCTTAGACTATGTTCACCTGTGTGTTCCAAGTTAGGAAACTTGCACTTTGCAAGTGTGCTTTGCAGTAAAACTTGGTAGTTATTCTTCCTGAAAAAATACAAAGTCAGAAGAAGGGGAATAGATAGTAATTCTCCAATAGGAGGCGATGGATTGAGGACATGTTTTAGACTTTCGTTTGCTCTGCAAAAGCTGCTCTTCACTAACAATGGATGTACTGGCAGCTTTGAAGTTCTATTTTCAAATTAAATTGAAGGAAGTTGATAAACAGTGAGTCAGTTTTACTCCCTCTGGATACCCATTGATTTAATGAACCATTTGGCCAAAAGCAGTGCTTGGTAGTAACTTACGCTTGGTCTGTAAGCTTCCCTTCTCTGTGTAGCGTGGTGGTTGTGGGGCACCTACTCTAGTCAGAATGAATTGCCTCTGCCCAAAGATGGAACAGCATTACACTAAATGGTTTTTAGGCTTCATGTAGAACTCTGGCTTTGAAAAATACTTTGGGGGAGTTTTTGTAAAACCAGTTTTTTACATCTATAAGGGTAAATGCTATGGTTTAAAAAAAAATGTTAAGGTGGAGGGGACAGCAATGCCAAAATTTCACAGGAGAAATTGGTAATACTAATATTGCTAACAAAGCTGACTTTGAGGAAAGATTGGATTTTGTCACAGTATTTCTACATTTAAGTAATATTTAATATTGTCATGGACTGCTATAGTTAGAAGAGTCTTAAAAAGAAGAGCCAAAAAACTGCCTGCTTCTTGTCTTGTCTTTTCCTAGTCAGTATTGCCTTTGCAATAGAGCTGCCAAAGCTGTCAGAAGTCAGGATGCATGCAGGCTTAATGACTTCAGCTGTGCTTGCTGACTTCTAGTAGTACTTCACTTTCCTAAGCTTCTTAATACTTTGTATACAGATGTTTGAAGTTGTAGTTGGGTGGGGTTTTTTTGGACCTGGAGAAGGAATTACTTGCTTATTTTAATTTGTGTTTTTAATATATTAATTACTTTTCATAATACATCACATTTTTAGACTGTATACTGTTGGAAAATTAAATTTTTCCCTCTGACAGTTTTTTTTTGTAGTGGTACTCCATGAATCTAAAATACACTTAATTCTATTTTGCTCTTCTAAGATCAGTCCCATGGATTATTATTTAGTAATAATTCAATATAGGTTAGCATGTATTAACAAAACCTACAGATGTGACTGAATATTAAACATTAAATGCAGGTAACACAGGATCTTAAGTCAGGACCTGGCAATGATTATACAAATGTTGTTGTTAAGAGTCAAACATATACAGGATAGGTTATGAAAACTTGCAGTTTTCATCTTAACAGTAGTTTCTAAATAAGTAGCATGCAATATGAAGATAACCCAACAGAAATACAGACATAATTAAAAAACACAGTTTCTAGAGGAATTTGTGGATGAAATCTTCAGCCTTTGTATGTTCTTATCGCATCTTTAAGTTTATATTACTGCATAAGTACATAATATTTCTATATTATATATAGAACATACATATCTTTCTACCTTAGTGTATAAGAAGTATTACAACAATATTTCTTCAGTCTTTTTTCAGGTTCCAAAACATTACTGTTAACTTCGACATGTACATCTGACTCCACCTTTGTAGTTAGTACTGCAGGTCTTTGGCATGCACAAGTTATTTACCTCATGGATAAAGCAGTTTTGACATAAGTGTCTTCTGGCATTGTGTGAGAAACATTTGAATGACTAGTAGTTATCATAATGGGAATCTCTAGCTTTCTTAATTCCATACAAGACACCTAAGGAAATGTTTCTTCATGCCTTTTCTTAATAGATGAGATAAATCGCTTGTAAGACTTCCAGTGTACAGAGCTTTCTGGTGTTAAGGAGAAAAGTTGAAGCAAAATCCACTTTGTGTGCCATAGTATCAAGTTTTCTGTGCAGAGCTCTCTTATTCCCTGGATGGATTTGACAGAGAAGTTACCTAGTGCTCCATTAGTACTTGAAAGATTATAGACGGCAGAGATTTAGCAAAGGATTAGTCAATTGGAGAATGTGCATTATCCGTCCAGGCTTAGAACCATGATTGTCTCTTCAATCATTTTCATTAGTGTCTTATTCAAAGATTGAATTATGTAACAATGACGTTTCTGGGGAATCTGGTGGGAGTTTCTCTCCTCTGCTAATTCTCTGAGCCAGGGAGAGGTGGGAAAAAGCATTGTTTTCATGCTTTGAACTTGCATTATGTTTTAAAAAGGAATAGTTCAGCTAAACGAAGAGACATGACTTCAGTTGCAGCATCTGCATTTGGATGATAGCTTACATCATATAACTCTTGAGGAAGGCAGGATGCGGTACAAGAAATACATAACTATTTTAGAAGCAGCAATAGGTATTACTCCTCTTAACAAGCGGGAGCTGCTTCCTGAGGGTAGACATGCCAATCTGTGGCAACATCCAGGGTAAGTGTTAAAAACCAGTCAGTAATTAACTATGCAAAAACCTCTGCTCACCTTGAATCATGCAGTTTTGAAAAACTGTTATTATAAAAGAGGAAAGTCATTCATAGAACAGGTAACCTTTTTTGTGCTTTCCAATGGTGTGTATTCTGCAGTCGTGGTTAAACTTTGTGGTTTCATTAGAGATTTGTGTGTGCTTGTTGTTCTTGGCTAGTGGAATAAGTGGGAGAAGGTGTGTCTAAATCAGGTGCTTGCTGAAGAAAGGATAAACAAGTGTATACTTACCAGAATGCAAATGAAATGCTTGTTTATTGCTTACTGCTTATCTGATGTGTATGTGTGTTCATAAGCCTCCTCTCATTTAAAGAGATGTATTTAATTTTATCTGTGAGACAATTAGCAGCTATTAAAGTGGAAGAGAAAATCACTTTTCTCTGTGTGCAACTTTACTTCTCTACTAGGAAGGATGAGTTCATCATATTTTAGGATTACGTTTTCCCTAAAGGAAAGTTTAAGTTATTAGAGGAGTCAAGTAACTGTTCAGGTTCAGAACTCGAAATACTGAGCATTCTAGTTTTTTTAAAAACAATCCAGAGTGCTTTCTTTTACCACACAGCTTGCATATTTGGCTTCAGAAAATTCTTTCTGTTCATAACTGTTTCCATCAAAAACTTAGAGTGTGTGTGAAAGGGGATTGTCATTCTCTCCCACCTGCCCCCTATATGAGCAGTATCGACAGATGCATGTCTTTCACAGTCTGTCTAGTCTGTCATACCGTTCTACATCAGAATGCTGTAACTTCATTTCAGGCATTGCAGAAAAGTGCAAAATGTGAGAGGCCCTTGTTGAAGAGCAATTTAGTATTTGTCTTCTGGATTGGAATAGTTTTGTGTAAGCAAGACTTAGAAGAAAAGTTTGTGGTGAAACTGTAACTGTTTGACTGTAACTGAACTTGGACTTACCCTGTAACTTTTCCAGGAGTGCAATTGCTCTCTTGTCTAGTGAATAGGCAGTTGTCAACAGTTTCCAGTGTCTTATCAATGCAAGTATTCTTCAAGCTGGTCCTGAGTTTCTGGTAACATGTTAGTAAGTGCTTGTAGGACTTTCTGTTAAAAATCTGTCCCTTAAAAGGGAATCCTAGTACACTGTATTTGGACACAGGACACTGAAGTGTCCTAGACTGTAACTTCCTTTTATTTTTTGATTTAAGTTATCTACATGCCAATCACTTTGCATTTTACATCCACACTTTACGTGTTAATAAAACAATATGTGATTGCTCTTGATACTTGAGGAGCAATACTGGAAAGTAAAGGTACATTCTTGTAGCATTCTTCTTTGTTTTCAAGTAGCTTGTTTGGCCAGACTCTTAGCTTGCATTCTGATAATGAAACTTACTAACCTCAGTATCTACTTTTTGTTTGTTTGTTTGTAGCAGGGACTGCATGGCTTTCATCTACTACTGTTAGTTAGTGTCAAAGTGCAAAATACACTACCCTATTAATACTTGTTTTTATTTCCAGCAATCTTAATCAGGCACCTCCCTCCTTTCAGGGAGAGGTTCAGTTAACACAATTGTTGTATGCATTTGGAATTCCAAACTGGTTAAGATGTATTTGGATTGTGTTTGGATTTGCCATTCCAGCAGTTTCACAAAAGCAGAAGAACTTTTGTCATTGGACTGTAATAGGTATCCCCTTTATGTTTTCATTAAAACTTTGGGGAACTAAGGCTGGTAGCCTTTGCCTTGATGGCAAAATACCTGTGAGTTGAAGAAAAAGGTGCTGTTCATTTTGTAGTGCTTATTCTGTACAACTGGAATACGCAGATTAGTAATCCATTTGCTAACATCAGCTTGCACTCAACTTCTAGACTGACCCTGTCACATTCATATTAAAAAAGGTATTTTAAAAGTGTATGTGTGTGTATAGGGGATTGGTGGTGGGTGGAAATCCCAAAAAAGCATTCTGAGACAATTTCTGAAACCTAATATTGAATGTAGGATGTAAACATCCTCATCTATCTTCTTCTGACTGCAGAAGTACATGTGCATATTTAAATCAAATACTTTCTCTTTTCTCATGGTCATCCCCTAAAAAAAAAAAGCTTTAGAGTATGATGCATTTTTTTGTTATTGTTGATTTGTTTAATAACTTTAGCTATCTTCATTTAGGGGCAAAATTATGGCAGCAGTGGTATTTTGAGTTTAGCTTGCTTGTATAACTTCCCTGCAGCCTTCAGAATAGTATCATCTGCACAGCCTGGAACAATAAAGCTGAAGTTTGTTCACAATGCACAGCAAAGTTCTGACTGTTCTTTGATGATCTCTGAAACTCATATTAAGTATCCTTTTGTTCTGTGACTTCTAAAATCACAGACTCATAGGGCTTGGAAGGGACCTCTGGACCTCTAATCCAACTCACCTGCAAGAGCAGGTTCACCTAGAACAGGTTGCACAGAACAGCATCCAGGTGGGTTTTGAATGACTCCAGAGATGGAGACTCCATCATCTCTCTGGGCAGCCTGTTCCAGTGCTCTACCACCCTCAAAGTTCCTCCTCATATTCAAGTTTGTACCCATTACCTCTTGTTCTGTTGCTGGGCACTGCCAGGGAAATACTGGGCCCATCCTCCTGACACCCACCCTTTAAGTGTTTTAAGAACTGATAATATCCCCTGCACTCTTTTCTTCCCCAGGCTAAAAAATCCCAAGTCCCTCAGCCTTTCTTTATAAGACAGATGTTCTAGTCCNCACCAGGACTCCCAGGTCTTTTTCCACAGAGCTGCTTTCCAGCAAGTCAGCCCTCAATTTGTTTTGATACATGGAGTTATTCCTCCCTAGGTCAGTACCCTACACTTGCCCTTGTTGAAATTCATGAGGTTCAGCTCTGCCCAACCGTCCATGCTGTTCAGGTCACAGCCTTCAGGTCTGTCAGACATCCCTCCCAGTTTTGTGCCA
>VXBD01009655.1:43152-57218 GCA_013399975.1 Indicator maculatus | reverse complement strand
ACCAATTTTAAAAACTGGAGTGTATCTGTTCTTACTTAGTCATGGTCAAGATGCAGTGCTTTTACTAGCTTTGCTTTGTAAAATTTGATGCAATTCAGGACATCAAACTAAGACTAAATTGAAGCAAAAAGCCCAAATGCCTTGTGGAGACATCCAAAAAAGAAATATAAGCACACTTCCTGTACGTTCTTTATTTAGTTTGCAGAAATGCATTGTTACCTTATGTGCAGGCTTGTGGGTATGCCTAATGATGGACAGTGCTTGAATTCAAGTTTGCAGTGTTGCTACAAGTGTAAATATTGCAGAATATCTTCTTTATTCAAGTGCTGTTTCCACTTGATTGCCAGAGAAGCTAAAGCAGGCCAAACTAACTAGGGAAATACATTTTATATTCTCCCTGTCTCTAGGACTTTGGTGTTCCAGGCTTCACAGTCATTTTTTTTTGTGATTACACAACTTAAATGAAATTTTGTTTTCCAGGGAGCAAACGACTGCACTGCCATCTCCTTGTGCGTGGAACTGGGAGCACAGCTGTACATCAAGCCCAAAGCATCTCACAGCAAGTGGGCAGAGACACTCAAAACCATTTGTTCCTCACAAGGTACTAGTCAAGTTGTGGAGATAAAACTGGCCATTAGTTTAAAACAATAAATTCTTGTCATGTGCTAACTAGAATGTTCATTGTTTTAGCTATGTTTTTAAAAGCTGTTAAGAAACTGCACTTTATTGTAATACATTGAAATCAGAAATATTTTTTTTTATTTCTGAAGCAACTTGAATGAGTTCACTTACATTTGCTGAGCTTTATAACATATAACAGGTCTGCAAAAGAGGAGAGACTTCTGCAATGAACACAGTATTCTTCTAAAGTTACCCAAAGGCCTCAGCTAAACATTGGTAAAGAATAGATTTAATCTATGTTGATGTCTTCAGCAAATACAAATATTTAGAATGGATTTAGGGTTAAATAAATTACTTTAAGCACAGAGGGTAATATTAATGCTTCATGACTCAGTAGAGCCCTGGGAAACAGAATAGCCACACACAGGAAGAGTTGTTTTGCTGCATATTTTCTTATAGTACATCATTAAGGTAAATATAATCCTTTTGGTATCTTAACCTTCCTTGCTTTTGAAACCTTTTCTCAAGTGCTTTCAGAGAGAATATAAAATGTGTCTCTAGTTTTGTGTGTCAGTCAAGCGTGCTAGGCTTGTTTTTATAATTCATTAACAGATGACAATTTTAAGAGAGTAAAAGGTCTTTAACCTCATGTGTCACATAATTGTATTTAGCTCGTCTTTCCTTCTTGAGAGGTGGATAGCTGTTGTTGCTTTTGTAATCTACATGTGGGTTGTTCTGCCTTCCTGGTTTGTGATATGCATAATCAAAGCTGCTCATCTGTTATTTTAGTGTTCTGGGAGTGATGGGAGAGGATGCTAGTTAGACTCCAAAGACATGATGGAAAAGTTGCAAAGGTGACATTGTATACAATAACGAGCAAGTAAGCCCTGTTCATTTAGAGTGCTCTATGTTGGAAAAACATGGCATGAGTATGTCAGAGAAGCATAGCTAGGCAGGACTGAGATGTCCAGCAGATTAGCATTTTCCTCAAAAAACTTTCAAGGATATTGTATGCAAATCTTACACCAGGGAATGTGGATACTTGCAAACCCAACTCTTAGTGAAAGAAACTCCAGAACCATGTATCCAGAGGAAAAAGATGCCTCAGCAGCTACATCCAGTCACTTTGTCTATGGGCTCCCAGGAGTTGTAGAACTGGCAAATGAATGACTGGAGTGGCACTGTCCATCTCCTTTCTCTCTGATTGTTGTTCTCACTGTTCTCCCATGGATTCTCACCAGCTTGTTTCAGTCCTTCTTGAAAAACAGCACCCGAAAGTGAGCATAGTACCCTAGCTGGAATCTTGCTGTTACAGAGTAGGGCTGTAGAACTGCTTTGTTTCTAATGAGCTCATCAGCAGGAGTTTTGCCAGTATAAATAGGATGGGGAGAGGCAGAGCTTTAAAGCATAATTTTAGTGCTCTAAAGGACTAACTTGGCTGAAGAACTCCTGTCTAGAGCTTTGTTTTTTAAATTAACCTCTGTCAGACAAAAAGTTAACAAGAAAGTTTTGTGTTACTTCACTTGCATTCTGCTATTGTTTTTTCTTGTTCTTAATAAGTGTAGTAATCTCCATGGGAATGGGATCTCTGTTTTCATTACTGTGCTGTTTTAATTCATTTGAGTGGTAACAGTTGATTACTATGGTAAAGTTTTTTGATGTTGCAGGGTTTGACTTCTAGTAAGGAAAGGCACATAAATTGCTAAAAGCAGAGGATTTTTTCACAGCCTTGCAAGGAACAGACAAAAAGCACATAGAAGAGAGGAAGGAAATAATATGTAAGCAAAATTAATATTCAAAGAGAATGTGCTCAATATGGTGTCTTCTGTTTAAAATTGATAAAATGGGAATCTGGAAGAGCTTTCCTTTCAAGTGCTGACACTTTTGTCTGGAGTTTGAGGAGAAAACCAGTACATACTTCTCTGGATCTGTTTAAACTACTTTATTATTTCTTTGGAATAACGGTACTAGCTTCTACAGCTTCTTAAATTGATAGAGGTCAAAGTGATTGTGCCAAAGAAGTTCCATAGAGGAAGTGTGGGCAGGGAGAGCCACTGTTAAGTCCCTGTTTCACTCTCTAGCAGTAGGTCACACTATTTCATTTGCTTACCATACTTACCAGTTTAAAACACTGCACAAAAGGAAATGTGTTTAGAGTAAATAGAAGGTATTTCTTCATTCATATTACCAAATACCTCTGAATACTCTTATGCTGCTTTTTATCTATCATGTGAAATATGCAATACATCTATACTTTCTAGTTTGCATAATCTTTACAAGGATGTAGCAGCAATGAAGCAGTCTTCTGCTTTTTTTTATCTGAATAAACCTGTGATGTATAAGAGCTAGCAGAACTGATGACTAAGATTTCAAAACTGTTGAGAAAAACATACTAACAGTATTTCATGTGCTGTTTCTAGTTGTTCAGTATACAGCAGTGTTTGTCACAGTAATTTCTTATGTTTTTTGTGAACTTGAATTTGTAATTGTCTTAGAACTTGAATTTGGTTTGTAATTGCTTCTTGCTCTAATTGTTACCTGCATCTTTTAAATTTTGCTCGTTGAAGCACGTAGGTAAATCTCTATGTCTAGGTTTAAAAAAAAAAAAAAGTTAAAATATGCAGCCAAGTGCACCACAGAGAATTTGAACTCTTGATTACCCCAGAAAAAGTACATTTGAAGTACAGGATGCTGGTTATATTTGGTTGTTTTTCTTCCAGGCACATCTATGCTTTCTGAAATAGCCGTCTTAGAACTGCTGCTTTGAAACCTAAAAAAAATCATGCATAGCTGTGCATCCTTACGTTAGAGCAGAGATGGCCAACATACTGGAACCTTAACTTTATGCTGCTTAATCAGAAGCTGTTCTTCAGAAATGAAGACAAGGGTCAGAATAATGACCACATGGCTCTGCTTTATGTTGGCACTTAAGTCATGCAGTAAGCCAGGAATGATACTATCTTCAGGTGGAAAGGGACCCTGGGAGGTTTGTAGCCCAATCTCTTGTCCAAAACAAGGTCAGCTGTGAGATCAGAACAGGTTGCTTGGAGCTTTACCCACTTGGTGCTTGAAAATCTCCAGGGACAGAGATGGTACAACCTCTCTTTGCCCTGGATCCACGGCTTGGCAGACTTCCTGGGGAAAATGTTTTCTTCTTACACCTATCTGAACCTCTTCTGTTTGAACACATTGTTTCCTGTCCTTCCACCTCCTCCAGTGTGCTGCTGTTAGGTGTCCTGAAGCCATCCTTTTTCCAGGCTGTGCAAGCCCAGCTACCTCTACAGCATCCTCTTAAAGAGACAGTGCTTCAGCCCCCACAGTCTTGGTGGCACTCCATTGGATCTACTTCTACAAGTGCCTAGATAGTATTCATGGCTTCTCTTCCCAGTCCCACAGAAGACAGAGACTAAGGATGCTGTGCCATGTATGTGACTTAACCCCAGTGTAGAGCTGCATGTTTGAACCGTATGTGGCTCCTGAGTAATTCGAGAGTCAAAGGTCAGCTACCTACACATCCTCTAATCCTGAAGGTTGAATCTGTTGGGGCCCAGCTTACTATATAAGGAAGCAGACATAATTGGATTTATGAATCATTTACGTAGGACTGGGCTGACTGATTTGTATGATTTTGCTAGCTGATGACAAATAGTAGTCTAAAGAGATTGCCTGGAAGGAAAAGGGGAAAGTCTGTTTGGCAACATGGTATTTTTAGAAACTTCTACAATGCCTTTCAACTCTACAGTGCCTTTCATCGGAGGATCATGAACACTTGCTTAATAACAAAACAAAAACTGAAGTCTCTGCTCAGACAGTTTAACAACTGAACTTTCTTGCTGAAATCAGTTCCCTGTTCTTCATGGAAGTTTCCTGAGGCAAACCCGATTGTCAGAGGGGCCAGTTAAAAGGGTTAATGGTAGGGAGGAGGTGAAGAGAACCAGAATCACAACATGGTGACCACTCTTGGTTGCTGCAGGCAAGTGGCTAAATAGCTGTAGTTCGTTGGCAGGAATAATTGTGAGAGGCAGCTGCTTGTTTTGATTTGCATCTTGTAGTGTAACGTTTAATGCGCGTTCTGCTGCTGATGCTGGAAGCAGCACAACTGCTTCCTTCAGAGTAGCATTAGGTAATTTATGTAGTAAGTCCTAGATTTCGCATGACTCAAGCTATAGCAAGTGATTTCTCTAAATCAATGCTATACAGGCCATGGGTTCAATCTGACTGCAAGTTCACAATATCTGCCTTGATTACTTAAACTGAAAACCCCAATGGAAGTGCAGTCACTAGAAGATACTTGCATGCTTGTCAAAAAACTATTACCAGTTAATTTGTACATGGAAGCTATTTTAAAAATCTTTTACATACCTACATAAAATTTCATTAAATCCCCTGCACACGATACTGCTTTGTACAGTTAAAACTGTAGAAAGTGTACAATACACTGCAGAGGACAGAGCTGCACATTTGTAGCCCAATTAATGTAATTTTGACATGGTGTTTGTACCAACCCATTACTCTTCACCATGCACTATCCCTTCCAGGACCAATTACCTGCAGCTCCTATTTCCAAGGGAGAAAAACGAGAAGCACATGCAGCCGTACCTGCAAACATTCTGAAGTGTGCAGAGACCTGCATAGACAGAACATATATTTTGCTGAGTCTCTTGCCCCTTTTCTGCTTGTGTTGCTGTCTCAGTTCAGTTTTGGCTAGTTTGCATGTGTTCTGTGTGCTCGATCGTGATCTACAATGCAGGGTCTTGTGGCATCTAAGAGAAGCTGAGTAAGGAGTACAAGTTATATTCAATTATACACTTAAAGATGCACTTTAAGCTGCAGTTTGGGGGCTTGGGGGTATTTTCCTTTGGCTTACAAGGGAAAAGAATGGTGATGATTTCCTCCCACAGAATAGCCATTAAGTGAATTGAAGTACCTGTTTTCCCTTTTCCTGCCACAGGAAGCAGGAACCTGTGATGCTGGCAGAGTTCCCGCTCATGTCACTAGTTACACAACTATCTTGTATTCTTCCATTTTTCTTTTAAACTGCTTCATCCTCCCCTTTAATGCCTACCTGTGTATCAGCTTCAGAGGATAGCTCAGTCAAAGGGCAGAAAGTACCCAGGAAAGCCTGAAAGTCTGTTCTCTGTAGCTGAATTGCAGGATGAGTTACTTGCAAATTGTTATGTTTATAGTTACATGAGTCCATGCCATCACCATGGGCATCTGGGCACTTGGCCAAGCTTTAGCCTGAATATAAGCACTAGAGGTCACTTACTGTTCACGTTTGCAGACTGGTATGGGATAATTCATCAGCCCATTGTGGCAGAGTAGCTGTTTGGTAAGAAAAAAAGATACAGAAACCGGAAAAAGGTCTGTGTCCTCTGTACTCTTACAAGTGAAATATTTTATGGACAACTATGGGAAATATTTTAATATACCCAAATGGATTGTTTTCTGTCTGTTACTTCAGGAAACTGAATGAAGACAAACTGATAGAACTTTCCCAGGTGATGATTTGTGGTAAGGGATTGAGAAGTAGCCTATTTTGCATGCATAACTATGGTCAATTACTGCATCTGTGTTGCCCTTACTTTAGGCTAGGTAAGTGTGTTAACTATGGTTGCTGCCCTGCAGCTCAGGGAAGTACAGCCTTATAATTTCACTATTAGTGATATGACTGTGGCTTTGATGAAGGCACAGAACATGCCAAAAGGAGGCCACAGCTCTTGTCTGGAACTGGCACTGCCTGCATTCCCCAATAGCCTTTGTCCAGTGGGGAGTTGGGTGCTAGCTCTTCATCTTCTGCCAGAGTTGGTGTGAAGGGAGGCAGCTGCAGGAGGCTGGTGCAGTATTTTGTGCTGCCACAAACTGTGTTAAGAGACTGCACTCATAGAGTTCTACTGGCTTCTCCTTGTCCTGTCCTACCTTAGGTCTGACAACTGCTCTCTTTGGGGGAAAAAAAAAAAGAGGCATATTGCCATCCAGCTGAAAACAAAAAGTGATCTTGCATTTAAAACTACATAGTCATCTGCAATAAAAGCCTGCTGTAACCTATCAAAGTGAAAAACCATCTCATGTTGTTTTCGTCGTGTCTTGTCATTTGAAGGAGGAAAGTATTCTACAGTGGCTTTTTCTGCTGATGCTGTGGTGTAATACCCTTTGCTGGTGTTCCCAGGGAATTTGGTGTTCCCAGCTCTTTGGGAATTTGCCTCCTAATTGCAGAGATGTGTGGAGAGTGGCAGCTGTTCTGCATTGGCTGTTGAGCTTCCTGGAGAAATTCTTGATGCCAGATGCTGTCACAGAAGTGTGTGTGAACTGGCCCCTCACACTTCATTTTTCCAAGTGGTCTTGACTTTGGTCTTGTATTAGACTACTAGTGCTGCAACAAAGGTTGGATTGTATCACTCACTTGCAAAACTCAGAGGAGGAACTAGATGAAAGAAAACTTCATGCTTTGGCATTTTTCTGACTTTTTCCTCTTCAAATTGGAGTGCAGGCCATAACAAGTAACATGCTGGCTGCATTTATTTTTTTTAAGTGTTGGCTTAAGAAAGCTTTTCCCTTAGTTTGTCCTCATTCTTAATTTCTTCAAGAGTTGATTGAGGTATTGACTCATCAACCCACAATAATGTGGAATACTCCAGGAAGACAGTAGCAGTGAGAAAGAAATCTTGATTTCTGAATATAAACATGGTTGAAGTTTTCCTTCATAGTGCTTTCAGTGAACAGTCATATCTGCAAGTTGAGAATACTGTTTTCTCAAGACATGCTTTTAAAAAATATATGATTACCAGCCTCAAAAACAAGCAATTCAGTCTCTATACCAATAGCCACAGTGTTGGCTTTAAGACTGATGTAAAAGGGCTTTTAAGTGGTTGAAGGGGAACTTGTTCCAGGCTGCAGACTTGAAGAAGCCATCAGCTAGGGGAAGGCTTCCCTCTTGAAAACACGCGAGCAGAAATGGTAGAAATGGCTGGTGCAATTCTGTTCGACAGAATAGGGCTGTGGATACCCTCTGACAACTCTGTGTCAGAAATGCTAGACCTTAGACCATGGGACTGAGCCCTCCCATTGACCCTGTGAGCAGGCATCAGCTACTGGCCTGTGCCAAGGGCGAGAATACAAGTAGTATTTTTGTAAACGGAGATGAACGGTTCTTTTCTTCCCGGGGAGAATGTAAATGTTTCTTTGCCTCCCGGCGGCATTTATGGGCTTGATTGGCTGGTGGCAGAGGGCGGCTGGGCCCCGGCAGTACAAAGTCGCACTGTGGCGGGCTCCTCAGTGCCGGCTTTGTGCCCGGCGGGCTTCGGCTGCCCCCGTCGCCCTGCCGCTCTCGTCGGCCAGCGGCCTAACCGATTTTCTCCGCCCTTTCACGGGCAGCGGGGTCGAGGCGGGGAACAAGGGTACCGGAGGGTGGCGGATTTGACCTCTAGCGCCCGGGGCCACGAGTGGCAGNGGCGGGGGGAGGGGCTGTTCGGTTGGGCCCGCTACGCTGCGGGGTAGGCAGGAGGATGCACTTGCAGCAGCTTGTGAGGAGCGTGTGCGTGTACCTGACGCTGACCTGCAGGTGCTGCCGTGGGCTTCAAAGCCGCTTAATGTGCCTGTGGCCTCCGGGCCAGGCCGGGTCCACCTGCTCTTCAGGCGGAGGAGCCGCATCTCGGGACGGCGGAAAGGAGGACCGGGTTAGTGAGGATCTCGGGCTCTGCTTCGTTCGCTTCACAGCGCCCCGGGCCGGCTACTGACGCGGCTGGAGCCTAGGAATGGTGAAAATCATTCCATCGGAGCGGGGAGCTTCAGGCTGGCAGGCAAGAGCAAAAGAAGCTTTCAGCTCTGCGGTGCTGGGTTGTCACCTCTTTATCGCCGAAAAGACAAAACGTAGTTTTGTATTTTAAGCGCTGGTTGTGTTCAGAACGCAAGTTAGTGTTTTAAGCAAAAAGTATCCCTGTTTCTGTGGAGAAACGAACTCCCAAGTTTGAAAAGAAAATTCTTCCTCTCCCTGGTCCTTGCTACCTTTGGTTTTGTTTGTTTGGTTTTGGTTTTGTGATTCTTGTTTTTTAAAAGACACTTCAGCTTTTATGGGACAACGTGTTTTCTTCACCTGTTACTGAACTACAGTAACCAATATAGATACGAAGCACCCAGGAATAGCAAGCAGCATCTGTCATGACAGGAGGGACCGTGTGGTGTATACCAGCCTGCAGGAAACTGAGTTATCTGTAGTCGACTACCCCCACCCCACTAAAATGGAGATGGAAGCCATAACTCGAAGTTATACATGCTTCATTGTTTGTTTTGTAGCTAGTAGAATAGTACTGCAAGTAAATTGTTACTGCCGTCAGTGACTACCAGTTGATACTTTAGTTATTTCCAGAGTGTGGTGTTTTGGGTCGTGGGTGGGTTGGTTGTTTGGTGTGGGGATTTGTTTTGTTTTGTTTTGTTTTATTATTTCTGAAGCAGGAGACCTTGCAGTACATCCCAGCAAATTGTGTACTGGTAGGCAGTGCTGTCAATGTCCTGCCACTTGTCTCAAACAGATTTTTTTTTTTTTTTTTTTTTTTTGAGCTGCCTTTATCAATATTGGTGGAATCTTTGCCTGTTTGAAGTTAATCACAACACTTCTGTTGGCTTGATAAAAGAGTATGGGTTGTCAGGTCTCTAGTGACTGTATGTGGTTTCTTAAAACTGTTTTATGGTGTGCCTTTCATGGAGAGAAATAAGAAATGATGTGGATACAGCTTCATTTTGTTTCAGAGCTGTGAGTCCATGCAGTATGAAAGTAGGCAGTGTTAGCTATGAATTCAGTGGCAGCTTTTCTGTCAGCAAAAAGGAGCTTTGGCTGATGTTTTCTCTCACAGGCTCAAACAATAGGCAGGAGAAAGCCTGTGTTTCTTGTGCGTACTGAACTTAAACAGGGAAAAAGTGTCAACGTATCTCCTATTACAGATAATAGTATGGTCACAGGTTTTTTTTTTTCTTTTAGAAAAAAATGTAGTTCATTATTATGTAGAAATAGTTAATTATTTTGTAGAAAAAGGCAGAAATAATATGGAGAGATACTACAGCTATGATTTCTAGTTTCTTCTTTTTTATTTTTCCTTAATGAAGCAATGCAAACAGTATAAAATTTATGACTGTACTAGGAGTCCTGTTTTTTGCAGCTTGTGATGAGACAAATGAGGATTCAACTGACATTTGAAATGTCTTTTTGGGTCCTACCACAGAAATTGGTAGGTTGCAGTATTTTCTTAGGAAGGTGATGTTATTGATGCTGCAGGAATCGCTTTTATGAAGGACTTGAACTGTATATTGTTTGTGGCCCAAATGGTGTAGCATAATTCACATCTGTGTTAAAACTGGAAATTAATTTAAAGTCACTTTGTTATTTAAAACTGTATTTGCAATGTCTTTCTTACCATCAAACTTAAGAAATCACCCAGGAATTTCTGTGATCCATGCTGGTGAGACAAACATATACTGCAAATATCAGCCTTAAGGCAGAATTATGCTCCTGAATGTATCTTATCTGTAACATACAGTGGAAATTAATTTATATATGCAATTATTCTTTATGCTGTGTAAGAATAAAGTACCACCTAGCTTACTAAACAGCAGGAGTACCCTTCAGGCATCTCTGTCCTGTTAATTAAAGATACAATAAAGATGAAAATACTCCTTAAAGGCCTACTACTCTGCTTGCAGTTAAGTAATCAGGCAGATGATAGTCAGCAGCATTCTGGGTGTTTGTGCCATGTGCTGTGCCCTGTTAAATAATCAGAGAGAAAAAACTTTTTACGTATTCTCTTGTTGAAGTTTCTAGATCTCATTAACAATACTGTGTTAGTGTTTCACAACTGAATTTTGGGTAAGTGATTCTTGCTAAAAACCCCATAATATCTTGCAAAAAATCATCTGTGATGTAACAGCTTACTTGTACAGCTACAAGAAATGATATGCCTATCCATTCTTTTTTTACTTATTTATTACTTAGTAATCTGTGTACTCAGACTGTCATACTTTTTCCTTGCATGTGCATACTTATGCTGTGGTGGGAAAGCATTTCAGACACTCACACCTTACGTTTCTTAGTCAGCATGAGCTTTTTGGTGAGAATGCAGGATGTCCAGCTAGACTTTCATTCCAGACTCCACAAACAAAGCTGTGAGACTAATGGCCTTTGACTTAAATGAGCAGCTTGCTGCCAGGGTCAGTGCTTGGCGCTGATTATTCTTCTTTCTGTGTTCCAACACTGCAAAAATCTGCTGGATAATGTGGATTTCTCTAGTGGCCAAGGCTGTGGATTCTTCAGTTAATGTTACATAAGCTTTTTTGAAGAGTTGCAGAACAAGATGAAAAACAATTTACATTTTTGATTACTTTGTTTTCCTAGGTATTTATTTATTCCAGAAATAAAAAGCAGTCAATTGTTTTGGTTATTCTATTCACAGAGTTAAGTCAGTAACTAAAGCAATTGAAGTGATGTACCATAGCTGATCAGTAGCATGTGTGTACATCTCCTTAGATGTTGACATTAGAACTTCTATGTAGTATTGTTCTTGCATTGTTTTATCTGTGTACTACATAATGGCTATGGTTTGGCTGTAAATTCTTGTCTTATAAAACTTAGAAGTTTCCTGAAAGTCTAGTAGTTCAGTGTCAGAGGTGTTATTGCTCACCCAGTACTTTGGCAGGAACTCCCTTTCAGTTGCTGACAGTTGACGTGTACTTTTGTGTGCTTTACATGGGTATTATGTAGGTCAGGTTGTAAAAACCCCTGGCTCAGACTTTTAAAGGCATAGCGTTGATTGCACAGCAATGCCTATTGGCATTTCCAATTGCTCCTATACACTCAGTTTTCCTTTGGTAATTATGCTCCCTTATTTGTTTGTGTACAGTGCCCAATGCACCAAAAAGGTGTTAGGATAGGTTACAATACAGGAAGAGGGTGGGGATATCTTCAGTTATGTACCTCAGACACAATTGTTAAGCTGGTGGTAAAATATGAAAAGCCCTGTACCAGAATACTGTTGGTACATCCGTCTTTGCTATCAGTTTGCTGTATGTGAAATACTTACGATCCAGTCTGACATATGGAGATGCCCCTCAAGTATGTTTTGTTGTTTTGTGTGGCTTTTTGTTTGACAGGTTATGATGATGACTGCTTAATTTTAATGTGGCTATGATGTTAAACTATAGAATTTCAGTCATTAAATTTTCTGCCTGTTTTAATAATTTGACTTAATTTTCCATTATTTTCCAAGCTTTCTTTTCATGTTTTTACACTGTAGAAGCCAGTGCATGTGTTCCTAATGTCTTCTGTGGTAGTAAGGATGGACTAAAAAACTCTTGGATCACAATGATTTGAAAAGGGATTTAATTTTTCTTGCCTTTTTGTAAGGCTCGTTTTTTTATAGGCGGGTACATAACTTCTTTTCCTTTCCAATCGTGGGAGGTGGGAAGAGAACACTTCATCTTGGTTTGCTTCTGTTTTGTGTGTCAGAAGGTCCTTGAAGAGTATAATGCTCTTTTATGTGGCTCAGACTACAAGAAGAAAACTTTGTTCCACATCAGTTGGAGAATGAACATTCAGTTGCTACCAAAGTGAGCTTTGCTTTGGGTGGTGACATAATGGAAGCATTACTAATCTTTAGTGAGTCCGAGGTGTTTAATTTCCTTCTAGCCACAGAGGTTAAAGAATTCTCTTGGTTTTATTTCCCAGTTCTTTTCAAAGCCTCATATAGTTTATGAAAAGAGCTAATAGTCACAAGAGGAGGAGTAAAATTTGTTCTGTCAGTTGCTGATCTTCTTCTGGTCATCTTATTCTGTGTGTGCTTCACAGTTTGCAGCTCGGTGGAAATGGCACAGTTTCATAGGGATGTGTCAGTTTGGTTTTATTTGATGCTTGGAGCGAAGCCTGAAGTTCCTTATGCTGATGTTGCTTGGTTGTGAAGTCTTGACTTGGTAGGAAGATTGCATCAAGGGTTCTAGTTTCAAATTGTTCTGCTGACGTCATTTCAGATGAAGCAAGAATGGCTGCAAATAAGCTTGGACTAGTGCTTTGAGAATGAATCAGCTATGTGAAAGTTCTGTCTTGACAGTAAAAAGAAAAGGCATCCGACTTCAGCCCCCAGCTCTTTCTCTTGGGGCTGGACTTGTACTTAACTGTATGGTATACTTCAACTTCACATTCAACAAAGGATCCAACAAAATCCTCCTTGGAAAAGGACTGAGGAGAAGGAATGGAAAATGTTTTTAATTTTACTTCTCTTAATCTGCTCTGTTGTTCTTACACCTCAGAAGTGTTTTATCAGTGTCATCAGGTATGTAGAGAATTTCAGTGTAACACAACTGTACATTGAATGATAGGTTGCTGGTGATGCTTTTCCAGAAAAATCCAGAGCAGTGGGAAGCATACATGCTTAGTTAAGCAATTATACTCCTTTGGAGGCACTGAGAAGAAAACTTTGCTGTGAGCAAAGGGATTCTAAATCGTTTACTGAAGCAGGTGCACCTGGCTTAATTCACTGTCACGTGGTAATTGAAGCCTTGAGAGGGGCTCAGTGATTTTTTTTTCCCCCTTCACTTGTTTCCTCTCCTTCCAGATGTATGTGGAAAAAATATCAGCATAAAAGACTTGCAGACCAAACCCATCCAATGCAGTCCCCACATTTCACTTACATCTGTGCATCCCACTACATGGATGATAGAAAAATTACCAAACTCCCAAAAGGGAGCAACAGCTTTTGCTTTCATTTTGGATAATGCAGTGCTTTCTGGCATGACTGAGTGGGCCTTTGAGGCATCTTGAGAGGAAGAGGTGAGTTGCTTAAGATGTTGAAGGCAGGAGTATTGTGATAGAAGGAAAGGAATGTGGAGAGGTATGACTAGTGTGACTAAAAAATAGCTTAGTGTTGGCTAATAAATCAGGCTCTTCGTTGTGATACGTATCTGAATGATACTGAACAGAATGACTTCCAGTGCAAAATGTTACACAGATTTGATGTATTTTTAATTGCACACTTTTTTTTTTTAGCAGACATTTGAAGTAGGTTGTTGCCGTTATGGATGTTTAAATGCATTTGAAAGTTTGATTTGTCTACCTTGTGTATCAGTGATCTGCTTCACGTTTTTTTGGTGAGGTTTGTGATATGCCATTGATAGTTGTGTGGAATGTGTTCTATGTTAATTTTGTGGAGTTTTAGTCTTAGATGTGGTCAAATGTACTATTAAAATTTGTGTATTCCAGCAGCCAAGAAAGAAAGCTTATGTGAAAATACATAATCTTATTGCTACAGGAATGCTTGGACAAAAGCAAACCGTATCCAAGAATATGGCCTATCGTTCTTCTATTAATAGAGTTAGAACAAAGGATACTAGAAAACAGGGAAAGAAAAGCTGGTTTGCGACTAAGCTCAGAAACAAACAATTGTACCGTTGTTTGAATTGTCTTGCAT
>VXBD01009655.1:30992-42648 GCA_013399975.1 Indicator maculatus | reverse complement strand
TGCTTGATGCACAAACTGCTTGATTCTCAGGCTTCGTTTGCATAGACATCTTACAGGGCAGAATGTACAGAAACAGTGTGGCTGGAAAGAAGTGTGTTAGGTTTTACAGTTAAAGTGAATGGGGTGCTTAAGTCAGAAATAGCCGTTAAAACCTGTATTGATTAGGTGAACTGAAAATTTAGTATCCCATCTGTAGCATTGCCTTCTTGTAGTGTATGCAAAAAAACTTGACAGCACCTTAGACTTTGTGACACAGTGGAGGTCTAGAAAAACTGTCAGAAAATAAACCAACAAATACCTTCTCTTCATTTTCCAGTACGTCTATACATATGGTACATCACAAGTATGATGTCAGCCTTTTACCTAAATTAATCTCAATCTTCAACTGAAATTGTTTCCCCTTCCAGCTGTTTATCTCCTGAAGCCTTGCTGTGTTTTTTGAAAAAGGAGTGGTGGGAAAATCTACTTTATTGTGGGATGGACGCATGCCATGCCCCAAGAGGTGTGGTCTGTTCTTTAGAAATCCTTCAACAACTGTGGGAGAGTAAATCAGCATTTATAAGTCTCGTCTGCTAGACTGACTCTGCACATCTCAGAACACTTGGGAAAAACATCTTCTGACTTTCCTCTGTGAAGCAACATGTGAAAAGAAAAAAAACTTTTATGAAAAAAGTTCATTCTCAGAGTGTATTTCTCAAGAGGAAGAAATTGTTTTTTAAGAAAGAAAATATTTTAAAATGTTTTTCTCTTTTCAAATTATTACTATTTTTCATTTATTTTGGAAATGGGATCTGTTTTCGTCTCGAAAATGGCAATTTTATATTTCAGTTGAAGCTGTTCCCTCACAAATTCTGAACAATTGGTTGTTTCCCGTTGGGGGAAGCACCGAAACAATTGCAGCATAATTTCACCAGGGTAGTGACAGAACTGTTGTTAGGCAAAAGATAGTGGAAGGAACTTGCTCCTAAAATACATCTAAGCTATATTTTAAAGAGTTCTACGTTTTCAGTAGGTAAGACCTGAGTATCTTGCAGCTGTGCTTTGGGTACAATTGGTTTCTTTCTTTTTTTTTTTACCCCCCTCCCTCTCCCCATCTTGAATAGGCTTTTGTTTAGTTTGTAATGAGATGTTGTACTTGTTTTTGATGAGGCCTCTGTATGCATCTAAGCTCAGTATTGTTCAGCTGCAGAAAGTGTGAATTACTCCACTCCTGTCTTCCATTTTATCCCAGAAAAGTTCAGAAGTTTTGCATACATATTCTCAATTTGTATGGCCTACAACGGTGGTAAATAGGTGCTGAGTTTTAAGCTCTGAGTTGGTTATACTTTGCTGGGTAATTACTGCCTTTTACTCTTCTTGCCATTCCTCCCCTCCACCCTTGACCTGCTCTTGGTAGCATGTTGTCAAAGCAGTTCGGGTGTCAGCTTTTGCATTTACTCCCTTCTAATAGTTAGAGATGAAACAGGCAGTAGTTAAAAAAGATAAGTGCCATAGTTTTTAAAAAGCACCATGCAGTCCTAAGTAATTTCTGGGTGCTGAATGGATATGCCTAGCTGTGGTTCTTACTGGCAGAGATCACAAGTACTGTGAAATGCTTGTGTTGCTTGCCTTTTCTGATGTAATGAGAAATTAATTTCTTTATGTCAGCAAAATCAGGACATAAAAAGACTTACTGGAAGTACAAACTTCTTATATTTAGGTTAAAAATGGCCTGGAAGAAAAAGCTTCACTCCAAAAAGTGTAACTATAATTCTCCTTTTTATTGTTAGTGTTAAAATGTAACATTTTCAACTTCAGGTCCAACTGTATTGATAGTGGTTCAAAATCATGTTTAGAAGTTTTCAGATTCTCATTTCCATGGTGTCTTCATGTTGCTGATATGCATAGTTTATCTTTGGAGTACCAGATGTTTCTCTTTCTTCAGAACATAAAACTGCTTGGGAAATATGGTTATTTCCTTTGCATAAACAGTGCAATTAATTCTTTAAATAATTGTGGTGGAAAGGCACCTAATAAAGCCAGAATTTAAAACAAACAAACAAAAATAAGTCTGTTTGTTGGTAGAATATGTGCTTGAGATTAAAGAAACAAAACAAAAAACACCTAACGTGTTTTACTGTCACACTTCATGTCATTTGCAGTTTGAAAAGAAAGATTTGAAACAGAATTTTGGCCTAACAAGCTGTTCCTTTCTTGGAATTTTTTAACTTAAAATATAGTTACAAAAGTCACTCCAATGCCAACCTATTTGGCAATTAAATAAATTGAAATATGATGTAATGCTGAGTCTACTTCTTCAGAGCAATTATACCATGCTGTGTGCCAAAGCAACAGCCTGAATTTGTATTTCTGAAACTCTAAACAGCCTTTATGGAGCAAAGCAGCAGTGTGTGCCACAGCTGCAGCATCACTGCACCATCTAGTGTCTCAGTGGGCTTGCTGTGAGTTGCAGACTGTGAGTGTTTTCTAAGACTGTGACTGCCTTGCATGAGTTGTTTGTGTTGTGCAAAAATAATTTGGCAAAAACTTTGTGGATTTTTTGTGGAATATATGTTTTTCTACTAATTTTGCTGGGCTGAACTTCAAAGTGTCTTGCAAATTCAGTAGGAGATGGAAATGCAGCTCCTGGCGAGGGAGGGGAAAAAAGCGGGGTGTGTTTATCTGTATATTAAACCAACTTTTTATTAATATATTTATATGTTAGACTTTATCCTCATATTATATTAATACTTGCCAAATCTTCCTAAATGTTTTTTCTAGAATACGGCCAACAGGCAAGATACACAACCTGCTTATGACTATCAGCATAAAGTATACACATGAGGGTAGTAATATGTTCTATGAAAAGATAGATTAAAAAGCAGAAGACAGTATGTTTTCTTATGGTTTTCTTAAAGCGCCACTCAGAAAGTTTAATTTTCCAGTATTTTCCATTGAAAGGGTTTTTTGTGTGTGTGTGTGCATTTTATTTCCTCGTTCTTGGCTGGCTGGCTAAGCCCAGTGAGTTGTGGTGAATGGAGATAAATCCAGTTGGCAGCCAGTCACAAGTGGTGTTTCCCAGAGCTCAGTACTGGGGCCAGTTCTCTTTGGTATTTTTTATCAATGATCTAGACAAGGGAATTAAGCACATTGTCCATAAATTTGCAGATGATATCAAGCTGGGAGGGAGTGTTGATCTTCTTGAGGATAGGGAAGCTGTACAGAGGGGGATCTGGACAGGCTGGATAGATGAGCCAAGGCCAATTGTATGATGTTCAATGAGGCCAAGTACCAGGTCCTGCACCTGGGCCACAGCAACATCATGCAATGCTATAGACTTGGGGCAGAGTGTTCGGAAAGCTTCTGGCATAAAAGACCCTGTGCATGTTGATTGACAGACATCTGAACATGAGCCATAATGTGCCCAGGTGGCCAAGAAGGCCAGCAGCATCCTGGATTGTGTCAGAAACAGTGTGACCAGCAGCATCCATGTGGAATTAGTTCAAGACTTGTTGAGTCACTTGGATATTCGCAAGTCCATGGGACCTGATGGGATTCATCCTAGGGTGCTGAAAGAGCTGGCAGATGAGCTGGCCAAGCCTCTGTCCATCATTTTCCACCAGTCCTNATTAAACTAAACAAAATAATAATAGTGATACTATGGAAAGTTGCACTACTCTGTAAAATAGAATTTAACTGTTAAAGTTGCCTGGATGTCCTTTGAAGTCAGAGAAAACCAATGAACCCCTGTCCTTTTACACAATATGTAGAAATTATTACAAGCACTTCAAAAGGGGATTCTGGATTCGGCAGGAAAGCATGGAAGGAAGGAAAAATAAATATTGATCTTATCATACCTTGTATATAACTTATGTCCCAAACAGATTTTCTATGCTCTTTACTAGTCACTATGTTAACACAGGCAATAAAGAGCACATTAATAAATGAAGCTTTAGGATCAAAATACTTAAAGTCAGTGTGTCGTTCAGAATGCAATCATTCAAATCTCCCCAATCATGGTCAGTCTTTTCCTTGTACTGACAGTGATGGAAAGAGAAGAAGAAGAGATAAGAAAACAGAGCTGAGGGCAGGAAGAACACAAGATGCCATTTTGGTTTCAGAACCCTCAGGGAATTCTGTTCCTTCAAAAAACACCAGGCTCATCACAACAACCACTGAGTAACTACAACCTGCTATTATTGTTAACATATTACAAACCTAAATGACCTCCACCCCTTAGATATTTATATGCATTGATTAGGTCTCCTCTCAGTCTTCTCTTTTCCAGGCTAAAGAGTCCCAGGTCTCTCAGCCTCTCCTGAGAGAGATGCTCCAGTCCTGCAAGCATTCTCATGGCCTTCCTTTGGAATCTCTTCAGCACTTCCTTGTCCTTTTTGAACTGGGGAGCTCAGAACTGGACACACGGTCTCAAGCTGCGCCAGGGGAGGTTTAGGCTGGAGGTGAGGAGAAAGTTCTTCACAGAGAGAGTGGTTGGCCATTGGAATGGGCTGCCCAGGGAGGTGGTGGAGTCACCATCCCTGGAGGTGTTCAAGAGGGGACTGGACGTGGCACTTGGTGCCATGGTTTAGATAGGCATGAGGTGTAGGGTGACAGGTTGGACTCGATGATCTTTGAGGTCTCTTCCAACCTTCTTGATTCTATGATTCTATGATTCGTTATCGCAGTGATTGTCCCTCTGTATTCCAGTGCACTGGTGAGGCCACCATCTTGATTAGTGTGTTCAGTTTTGGGCTCTTTACTACAAGAAAGCCATTGAGGTCCAAAGAGGAGCAACAAAGCTGGTGGAAGTTCTAGAGAGCAAGTCCTGTGAGGTGCAGCTGAGAGAACTTGGGATTGTTTAGAGAACTTAGTGTTCTCTACAACTATCTGAAAGGAGGTTGTAATGAAGTCTCTTCTCCTGACTGGCAAGGGATAGGAGAAAATAGACTCAATTTGTGCCAGAGGTAGTTTAGAAAAAGTTTTTAACTGAAATGGTTGTCAATTGCTGGAACAGATTGCCAAGGGAAGTGGTGGTGTCACCATCCCTGGAGGTATTTAGGACATAGAATCATAGGATGGTGGGGGTTGTAAGTGACCTCTGAAGATAGAGCGCAACCTGCCTTGCCAAAGCAGGATCNCTCTACAACTATCTGAAAGGAGGTTGTAATGAAGTCTCTTCTCCTGACTGGCAAGGGATAGGAGAAAATAGACTCAATTTGTGCCAGAGGTAGTTTAGAAAAAGTTTTTAACTGAAATGGTTGTCAATTGCTGGAACAGATTGCCAAGGGAAGTGGTGGTGTCACCATCCCTGGAGGTATTTAGGACATAGAATCATAGGATGGTGGGGGTTGTAAGTGACCTCTGAAGATAGAGCGCAACCTGCCTTGCCAAAGCAGGATCACCTAGGGCAGGTCATGAAGGAGCGCATCCAGATGGGTCTTTAAAGTCTCTAGAGAAGAAAACTACACAACCTCTCTGGGCAGCCTATAGCAGTGTTCTCTCACCCTTACAGTAAATATGTTTTCCCTTGTGTTGAGGTGCCATTTTCTGTGTTCTAGTTTATATCCATTGCCCCTTGTCCTATTACATTGTTTAATGGTGGACTTGGCAGTGTGGCAGTGCTAGATTAATGGTTAGACTCTGATTTTAAAGGTCTTTTCCAACCTAAATGATTCAACAATTACATTTTCAATCTGTCGCTTTGATAAAATCTACCTTTCCTACTCTGGTGGTTCCTTGAAGGCGAAGCATCCTCTCATGACCAAATTGATCTTAGGTGCAGAGTTCTAACATTTCTTCTGTTTTATTGTCTGGTATTCAGTTGTTCTTCAGCAAACCAGTTCAGATCACACAAATGGCAGTAGGGTGATACAGTGGGAAGATGGCAAGGCACAAGCAGCTTTTTGATGATTTAGGAAGCTGTTCCTGCTTACTTTGAAGAGCCAAACAGCAAACATCATTAAGTCAAGGGGATGCCTGTGAATAAGCAGGAGTGTGGAAATTGTTCTGGTTAAAAGAAGTTGCTGTTCAGTGCATAACTTGTGAAACTGTACCCGGCTTGTGAGGCAGATGTGTGTTTGGGAAGAGAGCCTGCATTGGCAAAGGTGAAAAGGGGCTTTGATCTTCCGTGAACCTTCCAAAGGTGCTTGTTTCTAGAGGCAAGGAAATATTATGAGCCTGAAAAGAAGGAAGCATCTGGAACACAGGCAAACAACACCACAACACAAACCAAAAACCAAAAAACCCATACCAAAGAAAAAAAAACCTTGGATTTTTACTGGATTCATAAGGTGGACTGTGACTTGAACTTAAAATGTTTTAAGAAGGTCCTGATTCTCCATTTCTTCCTTTCAAAGGGCTTGTCCTGCTTTCTGAAAGTCTTCAGTATAATTGGTAAATGTTTGTCTTTAAATATATAGGAAATACACTTTGCCTAGGCAAAGTATCTTACTTTTATGAACAGATAACAATTTCCCTGAAAAAATAATTGTGTTTTCTTTTTCTCCCACAGTACAGTAGTGTGTGCATTGCTCAGATATTTATATATACAGCCTCCTCATTTTTTTTTTAGGTGTTTCTTTAATACAATTGAAATAAATAAAGCTATTCAGGTATTCTGTGGTTTATTTGGTAATCCAGCAAGAGGATGCCCAATGCCACATTATTTACTGGCTTCTTTTCAGTTACCAGGCTACTTATTACTCCCTTTTTGAAAAATGTTAGTGCAGGGAGTGCTGTTATAGGCAGATTGCATGATATTCTTTGTTACCTTTAAGCATTGCTTGCTATTGATGTGCTGTGACCTGGATTAAGTGGTATATTTTGAATTAGAAAGCACGCACCTTGTCCATGCTCCAGATCACCTGAGATCTGTGTGTATACAACTTTTTTCCCATCTCCTTTGCCTTATTTTTTTAAACAGCTTTTGTGCACTAGAAGATCCAAGGCATTATGCTGTGAATGTTAGTGATAGGGCTACAACGCAAATGAGACCTGGATGTGCTTGTCCATTAATATTCTCAGTAGTCTGCTGAATAGCACTGTTGCCCTTCATCATCTCAGTTCTGTGTAAGACTGACTTCTAGCTCAGTTTGCAGTCTGAAAGGCATTTGGAATGTCATAGTGCAACAAGAGGCAGAAGTTATTTCAGTTCTGCTGCCCTCGAATTTTCCCCCATCTGTTAGCTGGCTAAAGCTACCACAATGGCAGAAGGTTGATCCTATTACAGGGACTGTTGTGGTTAGAGACGACTGTCTGACAGAAATGGAGGGAATCTCTTTGTTTGCTTCCTTTCACACCTTTTAATGGATAGGCTATTTGACTTCAAGAAGTCTGAATTATCCTCTCAGTTCTACAGCTGACAGCTTTATCACTAGGTATTTTTGAAGAAGGAGTAGTTATGCCACGAGAAGCAAAATTCCTGATGAAATAGTGCTGAGCACAGTGTCACATAATGACTATGGGCGTTGTCATCATGCTGGATTCTAACTGTTCCTGGTAGAAGTAAAACAAACAATAAAACCTCTTAGTTCTCATTTGGTGATTTTGTAAGTTTTCATGCAACTTAGGAAGTAAAGATTTATATTTTAATATCCGGAATAGACATGCTATACTTACGTGCTGTTTTAGACCAAATTTACAAATTGTAGGATGTAAGCAGTGTATTTTAAGTGAAACAGGATTAAGAAAAGTTTTTGACATAGTCAATTCTTTGCATCAAAACCAGTTCTATTTATGCTTCCGAAAAATAAATGATTGGAAACATGCTCAGTTTATAAATTGCTTAAATAGGCCTTTTTAGACAACCCTTATTTTGAGATTACTACTTCCTGATGTATTCTGGGAAAAGTTGTTTCTCACACAAAAGGCCAATAGTAAAATATGCATGTTACAGGGAATTGTTTTTTTCTGTTAGGTTGTTTGTTCTTTGTTCTTGTCAAGTAATTTGAGAGAAATCAAAGGCTATATCAAACTAATAATTCTCCACTGGGGGAAAATAGAAGAAAGGATTGTCTGCGTAGCTCATTTATAAATGAAATTTCTTTTCATCATCAAAAGATTTTGTTCCAGTGCAGAAATATGCTTACTTGTACAGTATGTGACTTTTTTTACCTTGCTGCATCCGGGTAATATAACAATCCTAATGCTGACAACCATTTTGATTTTATTCAAAAATGAAAGTGGAGCTGATGATTTTTTCACATGGAGTTGACCTTTATGTGTATTTCTCCTTCATGGAGGGAAAAAAACCCCAGAGGAGTTCCTGTCTTGTTGAAGAACAGTCGTTACTCCTAGTGGATGTCTTCTGCAAACCACTTTTTATCATTTCCTTTAATCTGAGACATTCATCATTCTGGGAATTTACTGCTCTTCTAGGGGTTGCGGGAACCTACACAAGAGATAGGAAATGCTTTTGTGGTAGAAAATGAGGTACCTCTTTTTTTTTTTTTTTTAATAAAATATCTGGGGTTAATAGATTTTTCTCATCTTCTAGATCCTAAAATCAAAGATCTGCTGTATGATATTCAGATACTTCATAAGACTGCTTCAGGCAGAGTCTTCTTGCTTCAGAGTGGTTTGAGTGACCTCCTTTACTGCAGTGGGAAGGCCTAGTAAAGGTCCTGTTCATTTTTAGTCATTTTTCTCTGTGTTGATCAAGAATACTTGGTAGGTTCTGGATATGCAGCTTGTGGTCTTTTCATAGTCATCTTTAATAACCCAGTAGGCTACATTCTAAAGCTGAAAATGAAGAGGTATGGACCTTCATGCCACACACTATTGTACAGGGATTGCTTTTCCTTTCACTCAGCCTCCACTGTCTGTTGAGGGGATCCCTTGAGCATCTACCAGGAGCTGAAGTGGATCAGCATTTTTGATTGCTTATAAATCTAGAAACATCCATTTTTGTCTGTCATAATTGCCTTTGTGTAGGTAGATGACATAGGAGGGCAGTTCCTGAATCCTCTGATAACGTATGTGGTCTTTGAGACCAAGTATGCTCCAGGCATCCTGATGCAGCTCTGGAGTCCCTCCACGTGGCTGCTCATATCAGTGGCTAGAAGAGTGACAGTTGAACTTGAAGTTCTTGATAATCTTCAGTGTAGGAGTCTATCTTTAGGGAAAACCTGGACTCAGCTTTCAAAATTTTTATGCATAAGTGGATGTAACAGATGAAGAAGGTGAGGAGGAAGGAGGTGAAGGGCCTTTTTTTTCTTGTCACTTCCATAATAGTGCCACGAAGACCATTTCAGGTTTCCCTTCCGTTTACTTACACAGCCTTGTTTAGATATGTGAGGAAACACCCTTTTTCTTCACTGGCTAGAGAGGAAGAGATCAAAAGAGTGATATGTGTAACACTTGTAGTTAGCTTTCTTGCTGGGGAGACCATGGTGAGGCGTTCTTCACCTGAGCAGAGATATGTAGGCTGTGAAGACATTCTTAAGGTGCTTTGAGTTTTCTGGGAGCTCTGCTCTTCTTTTTACCCTCCCAGTTTACAGAATAAGGCATGCTTAGCTTTGTTATTTTCCCCTACATGATTCTACGAATATTTGAGTGTCTGGGTTGACTTCCACAACAGGTGGGTGTGTTTCATTGGAGTTGAGCTTGCTTTCAGAAAGAGTTTCATTTTAAACGTCTGTGGATAATAGAAGCAAAACAGGTGTGAAATGGGAAAAGCTTGTAATTGTATCTGTAATATTGTGCTGAGGTGAGACTGGGCTTTCATTTCCTTTATCCTTTGTAAATGAAACTGAAGGCTGTGTCTGGGAAAGTGCATCGTTGTTAGTTTAAAAAGTAATTATTCTTTGCATCTAACTTTAAAAATTGAGTGGAGGAATTCCTGTCCTGGAGAAATTGTTTTCCTTCAAAATAAAATATCCAAACTTAAAAGCCTTCCTCATCAGTGTTCTCAAAGCTCCTTTTATGACTATGCAAGAAATTTTGCAGTAACATTCTGAGAGTTCCTGACTTTTATTTATTTTTTTTCCCCTCAGGTTAATTTTAAATTTTGGTGGAGTTAATCCCTCTGTCTTTCTGATATTCTTTTAGAGAAAAGATATTTGTTGATAGAACTGCTGCACGGGCAATGTTTTGCTGGTTTGGTTCTCCACGTCACCACAGGCGTTTTGATGATATTTCTCTATTTGTAGTACTGTCAAAGGCAAAGAGGAATAGAACAAGAGAGCTAAGACAGTGCTAGAGAGGTCTCACATGTATCCTTACATGTGTTTCTTCCTGTTGATTTTTAAACATAAATAAATTTAATATTTGGCCTTAGAAGGTGCAAATGTGAGCCTGTTCAGAGGAAGGAGTATTTTCTTTAGAAATGTTGATGGAGATTATAAACTATTTTGACAAAACTCTAATCTTAACTAATGACAGTCTAAACTATTTGCATCCACAATTGTGATCTGGAAGTGGGAAGCCCCAGCCTGTGTAGTTTTGCAGGGTACCCTTGGTGCAGGCTGAATGGTGTTCACCCTAGGCAGCTCCGCACTGAAGGTGCAGTGCTGGCTAGTGCAGAGATGATGTCACAGTTAAAATAACAGAACATTGCGTTCAGTCATGAGTTTAAAAGGAAAAAGAAAACTAAACCCACCCCCTCCACATTTTTCACTGCTGTTTGATTTCTTTCTTTTAAAAAATTGTGCCACTAGCAAAAAATGCAGTCTATGGGTGGAGGTTTGGGTTAGCATTGTGTACTGAGCTTGGCAAGTGTTCCTATCTGTTCACTGCCTGTGAAACTTATTTACATAAAGTCTAGGGGAAGAGTTCGCTTAAGGCTTAAATTTCACAGCATTCATGCAGCATGGATGGAACTGATAGCTTGACCTATTTTCCAATAAAGTCATGGTTTTGGCTGTATGATTAGCTTATAATGCTTACAAATATCTTACTAAGTTTCTGAGAGCAGAGAGAGTGCCTGTTATTTGCAGCTATTAGAATTTTGGTTTTGTTTCCCTTTTTGCTTGCTGAAGTCAAGTCCACAGTTCTGCAAGTGTTCATATGTATTTTCACATGTGCAGTTGAAGAGATTATATGCGAGTATACAGTTGTTTCTGCGTAAGGACTTCCTGAATTTAGCAGTTGAATTGTTAAGACTTGATAGGGGCTGCTAAAGCAGTTACTCAAGATAGTGGAATCAAGTGGTAATTTTTACTATAAAATACTACAATCAGAATATTAATTTTCTGTGCTGAAATAATCTGCAATGTGCTTCCTAAGCCATTTTTCTTTATAGTTTCAACTAGGTTCCTGGTGGGGTGAACCCATATGTGCTTGGAAAAAGAATAACTTGCTACCTATTGATTTATGTTATTAAAAAAAAAAAAAAAAAACAAACCCACGAGGATTACCAGACTGCTTTTTCCTGAGCCTTCCTTAAGTGAAAGTTAGTTGAACTCCTGGTGCATTTGCCTGCTGTGGTTTTGATGTGCTTCTGTGTGAAACTGACGGCAGGATTTGTTCGAGTATGTAGGCCACTATTGTATTAGAATTACATAACTGTGTTGAGTGGTGGAAACAGATGAAAAGACGGGGATGTACGGCATCCCCACACAGATCATATCCTGCAACAATGAAGACAGCTCAAGCTCTGCAGAGAATGTGGTCACATGCAGTCAAAAAGTTGGGGATTTTGAAAGGGCACGTGAGTCATTTTTTGTTGCATCTTGCTTCA
>VXBD01009655.1:0-30960 GCA_013399975.1 Indicator maculatus | reverse complement strand
GTCTTTCCCCCCCTTCCCCCCCCCCCCCCATATATCCCTCCCATTTCCAGCTCACTTTTACAGCCAGATAACTGTTGTGGCAGATTTTCTGGGTTTGATCTTCTTTCAGCGTGAATGAAGTCTTCAGTGATCTCTCAGTAGCAAGTGTTTGCATAAATCTCTGATGATTGTCAGTGAGAGTTGCAACAGCTGCCTGTTTGTAGCACACATGATTTTAGCGCTTTGACTAGGTTCCTGCCAAAGATTCTGTTAAGCAGTCTATTTTGGGTATATAAAAAGCAACTGTCATTTTGGTATATGAGCACTAGGCAAATTTAAGCAAATCCTGACTACAGTGTTCTAATTAGAANGACTAGCTAATTACATTAATTTACATTTACTGCAGGTAGCATTCTGCGTGTGAAACCTGGGTAGACTTGCAAAACAGTTACTCTTAGTAGCTGAAAGCAAGGTTCTTAACCATTTCACCTGCCTTTCTCTCTCCAGTGTTTTGGTATGCAGTCTTGCAGTGAAATTGTGATCCTGTAAGGGATGCACAGGCTGCTCAGAATCCCTCTATGTTTCCTTACAGATGAAGTATGAAGAAATTGACAAGGTGTTGGACGCTTTTTGTAACCCATTGCCTGATGCGTTCAGAGGAGAGTCATGTTATTAGACATGGAATACAGGAATTTTGTGACTGTGTTGGAGTCTTCCATCTGATGATTTAGAACATTTGTAGTCTGCCTCTTTGTCTTCTCCATCTGTCAGTGTGGGTTAGCATTGTGGCAATGACAAAACAGCAGTATGCTTTATAGTGTTAAAGAGATTATTGCTTAGAGATTTGAGGAAATACAGATGTGTTTTGTGCCTTACAGGCTTCCAAGGTGACCATTCAGTTCTCTGAATTGTGTTACAGGGCCTGCATAGTTTTATCAGTATGGCAGAACTAGTCCTGTTGTCTTGGTAACTATGTTGCACAAAATCAGCTTTGCAAATGCATAGCATACCTCGCTTGCTAATGCAGCATAGAGCAAATGGGAAACAGGTTTCTAAGGAGTGGTTTCTTAAAAATGTGTTACTTTAACAAATACGTAATTCTGTGATACTTAATTTTTTGTGACCAGATACCACAAGACTTATTTGTCAGAGCAAAATAAACCTAACCTGTTAGTTTACAATACTTTATTACACAGGGGCCTTGTTTTCTGGAAGGAAATTTCTTTCAGCTTACCTGTTTCATACCCATAAATCCATCCCCAGTGTCTTTACTGTGCTTTCCTCAGTCCTTTTTCTGTGATGTTGTGCTGAATAAGCAGTCATTTGCCAGACCTTCCTGTAGTATGGCGTGTACTGAAAGTCCTAGTATTAGTTTCTGAAAGAGTAAGGTGAATATGGCTGTGCTTTATCCACATGGCTAGTGAGCTCTCATTGATCCCCCCCTGCCTGCCTTACTATTCTGCCTGCACAGCGCTGGACTCTGTTCTAGGCTGGGAGGAGGCAGTGTTGGTAAGAACCATGTACAGAGAAAGCCAAATTTGAGTGACGTTCTTGTTACACATTTAACAAGAATTGTTGAGGCTTTCATAAGGTGAGAAGGGTGGAAAATATTTTTCCATCTTTCTTGCTTCTACAAAATTTCCACCATGTGCTTGACCTTAAAATTTTACCCAGCATTTCATTTTATCTTTCATATTTCTAAAACTTCCTTCAGTGAAATCAACTGGAATTTAAATGGCACTTCTTCACTGGCACTTCTTTAGTACTGGCTTTCTGCAGAGTTTAAAAAGATCATAAAAAAGGAGGACAGTGATGGTGTAGCCAAGGGTCAGTAGTGATTAAATTATTTACACGTTTTCATACATGCCAGACAAGCAAGCCTAGTCACTTCAGGTACCACAGCACCACAACAGCTCTGAAAAAGCGCCTAGTTAAGGAGAAATTATGTACTTACGCAAGGTTCTCTGTATAAGGGACTACATGTTGTGAGACAATTCAGTGTCAGCTAGTTGAAGGGTTAGGCATGTCGTTTGGTTAAATGCTTCATCAGAGTAATTAACTGACTCAAGACATGTATTTTAATACTAACAGTTAAAAATGCCACTCCTTCTTATCTGATCTAGACAAGTAGAAATTGAGAAATACCCGACGTATTATTTTTTAATATAAGACATCCTTTCCTTCAGCTATTGTAATTAAATTTTAAAATCGGACTCAAAAGGTTGTCAAACTGGAGAGTGTTGTTCATTTTGTGGGAGAACAGTAGGAATTCAACACTGTTCAGTGCTGTAAAATTCCTGGTAAAAATGACGAATAATTGTGTGCTTCCTACTGAGGAACTCTGAGCAGGACTTAATGTTCTAAGTTTGCCTTTCAATACAGTGAAAGTGCAGAGGAAAATGTAAGCCTAGTTTCTCTTTGAGAAACTCAATCCACTGGAAGAATACATCATAGGGTTCTTTGCATTTGGGATATATCATCCATAGCTTGCCAAACAGTTGCATACTGTCAGAAGACTTTTACTCTTAAAATATGAGGGATGCATACTCTTGTGTCACTTCTCTAGAGGTCTCTTGCTTTGGAGTTAAGTTGTCAGTAATCTCTTCAATGCCTTTTAAAGACTGTTAATTCAAAACTGAGCTTCTACCTGAACTTCAGTTTTCTGAGCAAACTCTTAGGCTCCCAAAAGAGACCACTCTTTCGCAGTAAAACCAAACAAACTGACTGCTTGAGTATGTGCATGCTTACGGATTTTACTTCTGCAATAAATGCTTTGCATTTTGAAATGTTTTCAGTGTGTCAAATATTGTGACTCATTTTTCTCCTCATTCTACAGGGCAGGCTCTGAAGGGGCTGTCTGTGTTACTATATGCTGCATTACAGATGGATGATTATTCTGAATTATATTTTAAGCTGTGATGTTGGAAAGATTTCAGGTTATATCATGTAAGATAAACTGATCAGTATCAGTTTTAACTGGAAATGAGAAAAACAGAAATGCATACACCAGTGTTATATGGTGATACACTGTTTTCCTGTAAAATTTAATTTCTTAATGGCAACCTAAATACTCAGATACATAATTCATAGTGGACAAAACATTTTTTTTTAAATCCACATGAACATGCAGCAGAAGAGGTAAAGGCTAGTTCATTTTGAAAACCTGTGTCAACTGATAATCTTATTATATATTGGTCTGGAAAGGTCTTCCATAAGTGTTTTCCATGTGTCACTTGAGTTGGGTCTATATAATGATAGTGTAACCTGAATTAAATGCTTTTACTGGAATGACTTTTCTAGAAAGTCAGAATGGGCTGTTAAATCAGTGAAACGTGAGGGGATTCTACCACCCCAGACATATTTTTGCCTTTTTTAAAGAAAAAACATAATGAATTGAAATGTATGCATTCCATACTAACTCTACCAAAATATTAGAATACGCATATATTTTTATACCTGTGTTTTGGTGGGATATTTCACATTTTAATTTAGATAGTTGTATGCTCTGTGGTTTATTAATTTGTTTCTGTGTGCAACAGGCCCCAGGCATGGAAGAGTTGATATGGGAACAGTACACTGTGACCTTACAGAAGGTGAGTGAGTGCCTGTTATATTTTTAGGTTTCAAGTATTCAAGCACTGGTTTAGTCTAAATATTGTTAGTCTAAATGTGCTTTACAATAGGTGTTATTAGCATATGTGAGTCTAAAGCAGGATTACCTTCATGTCCAAAGCAGATATGTTTTTCATTTTAAAGTTTAATTACTAGTTACTCCTACAATAGTGTGAATCTTTAATGTTATGAGCAAATTAAATTAACATTTCAAGTGCTGTGTTTGCTACTGTTTGGTCTTTGCAATGACAGTGTAATACACCACATGCCAGCCACATAGTGAGGTTCATCACTGAATAACCTTAAAAAACAAAGCTATTGAGCAGTTATGGTCCCTGTGCAAGCTTTACAATAATCACTGGACATGGTTCTACTAATTTTATTTTTTTATACTTTAACATCTACCAATGTAGAATCTAGCGGAAATCTGTCATCATCAAAATTTCCAACATGCTTGAAGTCCAACGTGGACTTTAGATGTCACTTAAATTACTCTAAGAAGAGCAGAAGTATCTCGTTATACAGAGTCCTTTTGAGTTAAAAATGTAGCTCACTTGAGTTCTCTAAGGACTAGGCTGCCACACCATGGTATAGGATGTGTGCTTTGTCAGTGGTAGTGGTCTGGTCTTCCCAGCTGTTCTCATGATATGGGCCCAGTGAGCAGCCTGTATTGTGTATTTTTTTTTTTACATGTTCTGCAATGAACTCGACTTGATGACCCAAGGTAAAATAGTGATCTTTCATACACAGCCTGTTTTATGTGCTGAATTACAGAATCACAGAATATTTGGGTTGGAAGGGACCTCTAAATGTCATGTCCAGAAGCAGACCTTTATTCCTGTAATTTCCAACTTTTCAGATCTTGACTACTGTGTAAATGTATGTTAGTTTTTTCTTTGCTTCAAAGATAGGCTTATGCTATTGCAGTGATAAAGGGCTTAACTGCATCAGCCACTAACAATGAATTTTACTATTGTTTTGCCTTGAAGCATCAAAGTGCTTCCTGTAAAATTAAGGTGCAGCAAGTAAAGCAGTTTTTTTTCCTCCTTGAAGAAATAACCACTCAATATTGGCTTTAGTGGAGCATAGGCTGGCATTTGGTGAATTACACAGTATGAGTTGGGGAAAAGCACCACTTCAATTTGATGTATTACTTTGCCACTGTATGAAAACATCTTGTTTAAATGTAGCATAATTTGAATTTCATAGTGATGGGAGGTGTATATTAAATAGCTGATAATATTAAACCTGTATGTTCAACAAAATGTGTGGTTCAGATATGTGGTAACCATTCTGAGGTCTGCTGTTACAGATATGCTTCCTTTGCACTCCATTGTTCCCCTCATCTTATGAATGCCATCTTAGGGCATAGTTCTGTGATAACTGGTTTGACATAAATTGCATGTATAAAATAGATGATTGTGAGAGAGGATAATTGTAGAGAATTCACAAGTTTGCTGCTTGCTTTTTGTATTCAGTCACAATTTTGTTTAGTTTGATCAAGGAGTAAGTAGCCATTGTGAACTAGGTGTCAGTTATGGTGAAGATGACATCCTGGAAAAGCTGTTCCAGTTTTCCAAGCACCACTAACAAAACAAATTTATCTAACAATAAATTTGATATGAATAGCCAGTGAGATGGTGAAGCAAAATTCAGGCTAAATTAGCCAGTCTTCTCTTTAATTACTAACCATCATAAGGCTGGAGACTGAGGTTTTGGAATACAGAACATGTCACCTTGTTGCATGAATTTCTAAACCCATTCTTTTTTAAATCTAGAGATGCTGTGTATTTCTGCAACTTTTCATCTGCAGCTGTCATATTTTAAATAATGTCTAGGTAGAATGCCATCACAGCAATATTCATGGTACTCTTTGTTCTCCTTGTCAAAATTCCTGTGGTTGAGATTGAGTTTTGTTGTATTTGTTTTTATTTTAAAGGATTCAAAAAGAGGATTTGGAATTGCAGTTTCTGGTGGCAGAGATAATCCTCATTTTGAAAATGGTGAAACATCGATAGTCATTTCAGATGTTCTCCCAGGTGGCCCAGCAGATGGATTACTTCAGTAAGCAATTTCTTACTTCTCAGACTGGCATGGAAGGGACAAACAATATAATAAGCAAACTCCCTCTGGAACTGTTTCTGTTTGCTGTTTTGTAAGAAACTAAATTTCAGTGCTGTGGAAAAGCTTTTATGCTTATGTTTCTCAAGATTCCATCTCTTTGAAAGAAACAGTAGAAATACTTAGCATCTTAAAAACATTCTTCCTGTTTTTCCTCTAGGTAACACATTTAATGATCAGTCATTAGTTTTCAAGAGAATGGCTTAAGTCAGCCCAAAGAAAGGTCTTCATTTCTAAGACATCAGGAGCAATAATAGAGGGGAAAAAAAGAAATTAAAATACTGCTAAATATTTCTTTTATATTTGATAGCAAAAAATATGGAAACAAAGTCTTTCTGTAGTCCTCCTGGTAATATCTCCTTGGCAAGGCAGCATATTGCAGACAAGTAATTTTAAATCTGTAGGCATGGATAAATAGTTTTTAGCCCACTGCTGATTTTTTTTTTTTCCCCATCCATTGACCTGGAATACCTGATGAAGACTAGACAATTTGGAAGTATGACAAAGGTGTGCACTAATAGTAGTTCAAAAGAGTAGATTCTGGCCTTTCTGTCATATATCTTTCATAATGTAAGGAAAGAGCTGACATGGGAGTAGTTATTGAAGGACTCAATAAAAGGATTCTTGTGAAGCTGGTAACAAACCATTTTCAACATAACATATCTGGACTTAGTAAAGCATTTAACAATGTCTCTCACAGCAGCCTCTTGATGAAATGCTGCTCATGGCTTGGATGGGTGAATGCTTCACAGAGTAAAAAAAACTGGCTGGATGGCCAGGCCCAAAGAGTGGCGTTGAGTGGAGTTAAATCCAGTTGGCAGCCAGTCACAAGTGGTGTTCCACAGGGCTCAGCATTGGGGCCAGTTCTCTTAAATACCTTTACAAGTGATCTGGACAACGGTATAGAGTGCATTCTGAGTAAGTTTGCAGATGACACTAAGCTTGGAAGGAGCAATGATCTGCTTGAGTGTAGAAAGGCTTTACAGAGGGTCCTGGACTGGCTGGATTGATTGGCTGAAGCCAACTGTGGAACACTGAACAAGGCCAAATACTGGGTCCTGCACTTGGGTCACAGCAACCCCATGCAGCACTACAGGCTTGGGGCAGAGTGGCTGGAAGCCTGCCTAGTAGAGAAAGACCTCGGGGTGTTGATCAGCAGCCAGCTGAACATGAGCCAGCAGTGTGCGTAGGTGGCCAAGAAGGCCAATAGCGTCCTGGCCTGTGTAGGGAACACTGTGGTCAGCAGGACCAGAAAAGTGATCATGCTCTTGTGCTCGGCACTGGCGAGGCCACACCTCAAATACTGAATTTTGGGCCACCTTGGTACAAGAAAGACATTTGAGGTGCTCGAGCAGGTCCAGAGAAAGGCAATAAAGCTGGTGAAGAATTTGAAGGAGACTTAGGAGAAGCGGCTGAGTGAATTGGGATCATTTCATCTGGAGAGGAGGAGGCTGAGGGGAGACCTTCTCACTCTCTACAGTAACCTGAAAGAAGGTTGCAACGAGACAGTAGTTGGTCACTTCTCCCTAGTAACAAGTGATAGGACAAGAGGAAATGGTCTCAAGTTGTTCCAAGGGAGGTTTAGCCTGGATATTAGAAAAAATTTAGTCACTGAAAGGGTTATCCAACACTGGGATAGGGTCCCCAGGGAGGTGAATCCCCATCACTGGAGATGTTTAAAAGACACATAGATGTGGTGATAAGGGACATGGTTTACATAAAGGTTGGATTCAAGGATCACAAAGGTCTTTTCCAACCAGAACAATCCTGTGATTCTGTACAAAGCCTTTGCTTTGTAGTGGTGATCTGTACACACACCACCATCATCCGTCCTGTTCCATAATCACCTGGTTAGGGGCTAAAATTGTGTCCACAAATTACATGGGATTCTATATAAATCGATGGTGACAAGACAATTCCATGCAATTTGGGTACCTTCAGACAAAACATGTTCTGAAGAAAACTGAGTGCAAAACCTTTCCTCCAACAGACCAAGGAATAAAGACCTAATCTTCAGACTGGGGGAATTAGAGTCCTGCAAACATTTTTAGGATGAAGTGAGCACAGAGGGAAACTCTTCATGTAGTATTACAATATAAGTTTGATACCATCTCTGGATAGGTGGCCATGAAGAGAGCTATTTTACTGCTCACATAAAGCCTGCATGAAACTGACACCGGAATACAACATTGCTGTTCTGGCATACTCATTCATATGGCATACTAAACTGGAAGGGTATGAAGCAAAGAAATCATTCAAGAGTCAGAGAAAATCTTTACAAAGAGAGGCTTAAAAAGAAGATTGTGATGTGACTTGAACACACTAAAGAGAAAATAATTGGTACTACAGAGTTCTTTTGTCTATCAGAAATCAGAATAGTAACCAGTAGCTGGTTAAGGTAGTGCCCTGACTGTAACATTGGTAATTGACCAGTCAATGGAATAAACTAATAAACTAAAAGGGGTTAGATTATTTTTTCCCCCCACTTTAGGTTTGTTTGTATTTTGTTTGGTTTTTTTCCCCAGTCTCTGACACTTTTTGTGCTGGAATGCTGTTCTGTCATGTGTTATGGGCCTCCTTCTGGGGTCGACTGAGTTAAATCTTACTTGTCTATATGACATGCAGAAGGTCTGAACAGACTAATTAGTAATTTCTTTTGGCCTTTGTTTTAGGGCAGGGAGGACTATTTGCATAATGTTTTTTGGTTGGGTTTTTTTTTCCCTGCAATCATCTTTCTTCAGAGTAGATGGAACCTGAACACCAGTCTTTCAAAAATGTCTGCTAGAGTGGTACTTATCAAGATTTGTCTGAATACTGCTATGGGTGCATCAAATTGAAGCTCTTCTGAAAAATCTATGTTGTTGTGAAAAAAAAAAACCTAGCAAGAGTTGTGAAAGACTAGGAGTTCTGAAAGAACTAAGAAAAAAAATAAGAACAGACGTTCTAATGAGCATTCCTACATCTTTTCAAAACAAAAATCTTTTTCCACTTTGTGGCAAGGTACCTAACCTGAACATAGTAGCTATATAAAGATAGGTACTGCTACTCAAAGTTGAGTTTTTAAACATACTGAAAGCTTCTTCCGGTATTCAGGTACTGTAACGTAAAACACAGATTTGAGGCAAAGGTGTCTGTGATTGAAATCCAAGAAAAGAAAGAAATTTTGTTCCAAAGTTTTCATAAAGAGTCCTCTTAAATTTATTTTTTCCCCCCTCCCCTCTTCCAGAGAAAATGACCGGGTGGTCATAGTTAACGGGACCCCAATGGAAAATGTTCCACATTCTTTTGCAGTTCAACAGCTTAGGAAAAGTGGAAAAGTGGCCACCATTGTAAGTAAATTACAAATGTATTCACTCTGCAGTGGTATGTACCTGTATAAGCAGCAAAGGTTTTGGGTTTCTTCTGTGAAATGTACAACAAATGCATAAAGCAAACCAAGCCTTTACCCAGGAGGATGTACAAAGTAAATACAAAAAGCAAAGGCATAATTTCTGTGGGCAAACAGACAGAAATTTAAATATCAGTGTCACAGAGTTATCCTGCTTAAAAAACTGGAAATAAAATGTATATACTAAGTCTGCAATTTTAGTGAACAAGTGGGAGCTGCAAAAAACAAACTTATGCAAGGCAAATGATATCCTGCATGCACAGACTTTGCCCAAGAATTTGCTGTCCAGATTGGCTTGTTTTAGTTGAATTGAGACATCTACAACTTTGTCTTTTGGGGGCTTTTTACATTTTTTCTAAAATCATCTAGAAAAAAGAAATTCATTACTCACACTCTTGCAGAGATAAAAGAATGTGGATATTGAACTGATTTTTTAAAAACATTTTAAAAAATTCTACTAGTTTTTATTCTCTGAATTAGTAAATATAACTTTTGTGGGTTTTTCCCAAACTGTATTTGATGTGTAAAGAATATTAATGCTTCATTTCAATTTCTGACCATTAGAGGTTGTTTTTGTTTGTTTCATGTTGCACTGAACAGGTAGTGAAAAGACCAAGGAAAGTGCAGGCTGCTGTGCTGAAGAGAAGCCCCTCTCTTGACTATGAAGACAGAGCTTTAGATGTACTGGATGACCATGCAGAATTTGATGGCAAGAGTACTCGAAGTGGCTATAGCGACAGAACCTGGCATAGTGGTAATGGAGGGCGCAGCCAAAGCTGGGGAAACAGCCTGGATCAGAGCTACAGAGATGAACAAGACAGAGGGCGAAACCGAAGCAGAGACCGTGATAAGGAACACAGCTACAGCCGTGACCGGAGCCGTGGTAGGAGCGTTGACAGAAGCTTGGATCGAGACTACAGAAGAGATCAGAACAGGGGAAGGAGCATCGACCGGGATGGCTATGAGCAGAATTACAGAGGAGACTACAGCCCACCCAGTTACAGTCATAGATCTCAACCTGATCCTAGATATGAGAGAGAAATGAGGAGTCGAAGTCGAGATAGGCTTCATTCCCGAAGTCCTTCACCTGAAATATACCATCAACATGAGTACATAAGCCCTCAGGATCAGAACGGGCCAATCAGTGTTCTCTTAACAAAAGGCAGACATAACGAAGGTAGGTGCAGTAGGACAGGAAAGAAACTGACTTTTAATGGCACATGTTATTTTGACCAGGGAGGGAGAGAAACTGAATGTTTTCCACTTTTAAAGGGTGAATGTCAAGTTTTCTAACTGATTTCTTAACTTTTTCTTTCATTCCTTCTGGCTGGTTTGCAGTGCATTTTATTCCAGCACCTTGAGCTTTTAACAGCAAACTGTTCACCTGTATCATTTCAGTCTTTTCAAGCCACTGTATCATTTGATTTTCTATTTTCTCTGCCCTATTCGTCTGTTTCTGGTGGGAAACATGGATCTAATCATGATTAAGATTACACTTGGTGCATGTACAAAAGGCTCTGCTACAAAAGGGTGCAGAGTAGACTCTGCATTTAACTTCTTCCCTTCAGTGTAATTAAATTATAGTTCCAAGGATTGTTTCCATCTGAATACTTAAGAATATAGTTACAGCAATAGCTGAAACAGCCTTGCTTTGAGTATTCAAGTACATAAATTAAAGCCAGAAGCCTGATCCTTCATGTTCAGTGAAATAAAAACTTTTGCATTGCAAATACCTGATATTGAGCTGTGCATTCTTTTCTGTTTAGGTTGGGGTTTTTTGCATGTAGTGGTTTGTTTGTGGGGGTTTTGACGGTTGTTGGGTTTTCTTCATGTCTGCTCTGTTGCAATTTGTAAGAATGTTCTGCTCATGTAAGCTTTGTATGCAGGAGCTAACCTCTTTCTTTCCACTGACTCTGGCAATGATCGCTTTCTCTTCTCCTCCTTCTTTCCCTGCATATAATGTTTCTACTTGTAAAGATAATGCAGATAGGTATACAGAGAAAGAGAAATGTAAGATGTCTTTAAGTTTTTTGTGTAATTTGGTAGTAATTTGGTAACAATTTCTGCCAGGCTTGCTTACATTTGTTTTTTAAAGCAGAGAGCTATTTCTTTTCTGTTGCTCTATGCTGTGAATTTTTTAAGAGTCTTGCCATTCTTTTTAAGTAGTAAATATTCTGATCCAAGCAACTTGGATCAAAGTGGGGGGGGGAAGTGGATGGCAAATAAAAAAGTTCTTTGCTTGAAACTACTGAAATACTTACCTGGGTACAGACAGGACTGGGTCAGCATGCAGCAACTGGTACCCCGTCTCTTCTATTAGTGCTTTCGGACTCTTTTGCTTTGCCGTGCAAAAAGTGTTACAGAGAAAGAATCTACTCCAGGATGTTACAAACATCTCCAGAGCAAAGGCATTGTTTTTGCTGTTGAAGGTGCAGAATAATCATCCCTCTGTAATTGGTTTTGGATTGCTGTTCTTACTGTGGTGACAGCACAGAAACATGACAGTTATCTTAAGTGGGTTTACTGGGCTTGTGTTTTTCTTCTTCTTTTCTCTTGGTGTAATGAAATGTGCAGAACCTTCAGTTTTGGGCACCTCACTACACTGGACCTAGTGGAGGTTCTAGAAAACATGGCTGAGGAGGAGAGGCTGAGGGAGCTGGGGGTTTTTGGTCTGGCGAAGAGAAGGCTGAGGGGAGGCCTTACTGCTCTCTGAAAGGAGGTTGTAGTGGGGTGGGGGTTGATCTCTTCTCTCTAGTATCAGGTGATAGGATGAGATGAAATGGCCTGAAACTGTGCCACAGGAGGTTTGGGTTGGATATTAGGAGGAATTTATTTATGGAAAGAGTAGTCAAGCTTTGGAATAGATTGCTCAGGGAGTTGATGGAGTCATTGTTCCTGTAGGTGTTTAAGAAGCATGTAGACATGTAACTTCAGAATGAGGTTTTAATGGCCATGGTGGTGTTAGCTCCATGGTTGGACTCAATGGTCTTAGAGGTCTTTTCAACCAAATCAATCCTATGATTCTGTGTATACTGTGTAGTTTTTAAAACATGCCCACTCGCTCATCTTCTGAGGCACAATGGATTATTTTTTTGATTGCAGAATATGGTCTCCGGCTTGGAAGTCAGATCTTCATAAAAGAAATGACCCGTACTGGCCTAGCAACCAAAGATGGCAATCTTCATGAAGGAGATATCATTCTCAAGGTCTGTTCTGGTTATACTGATAGCAGTTTAACTGGCATTTTGTTGCAGTGGTTACTCTGGAGTAAGTTGTGTTATAGTAATGTTCACTATTAAGATTGAGCACAATATGGACTTGTTTACTTACAGTACTGTTGTTTCCTTTTTATGTTCAGATCAATGGTACAGTGACAGAAAACATGTCTTTAGCTGATGCCCGAAAATTGATTGAGAAATCACGGGGGAAGCTTCAATTGGTTGTCCTCAGGGACAGAAAGCAGACACTGCTCAACATTCCTTCATTGAATGACAGTGACTCAGAAATGGATGGTAAGGTTTAATTTGAATAAATAGTTCTGGGTGCTATGTGGGGAAGGAATGGAGCTTACAGTGTTTTGCTTTGGTAGCAAAACTCTGTTCTTCTTTGGAAAACAAAACAAAACAACAAACCCAAAGCAACAACCAAAAAATAAAAAACCCAAAACATCAATAACAGGAAAAAAAACCCTGCCCCTTCCTTCCCCACCATATAATACAATAACCTAATACAAATAAACCTAAGTAAAAGCCAATTCAGCATCAAGCCCACTTCCTTTAGGCGAAAGAAGAATTTTGTTGTAATTCACGTAATTGCATTTTGGGCAGGGGCAGAGATAGAAGCAGCAGCATTGGTCTGGCAAAATCAATTGTAATTCACAGAACAAGCAAGTCAGTTGCTTTAATGAAAAATTTCACTTTTAAAAGCAAGTAGGTTGGACTGGTCTCTCCTTCTGAATGTATTAATATTCGTGACAACATTCAACAGGAGAGAAGGCATGTCAGGAAATTAAGTCTGCATGGACAACTGCCCTGAGAGGTTGTGGAGTCTCCTCTGGAGGCTTTCAAAACCTGCCTGGATGTGTTCCAGCGTAACCTGATGTAGGTGTACCCGCATTATCAATGGGATTGGATTAGGTTATCTCCAAAGGTCCCTTCCACCCCCTACCATTCTGTGATTCTGTAACTGGTTACTATTTCCAGTATCTAACCTGCACAAATGATGTCTCACTGTGTACGAGCTGTATCTCTTAATATAATCTTGCTTTGGGAAGGGCTCAGGATGTTTAGGGGAGCAGGATGTTGTGTTCAGCTTAAGTTATTTGTGTCTCAGATGTCAGAATAAAGGGAGCAGCTTTTTGTAGGTTTTACTGTGAAGGCTGAGATACAGTTAAAGTCTGAGAGCTACTCTGTTTCCTTTGTAACTGAAAAAGCAATGATGGGAGGACTGTGAAAGTAGTCTTCTGTGGGAACCTCTGTCAGACCTCAAAGGCTGGTAACACTATAGTGTTAATGAGTCTATGATATACTCAAACTAGTTATGTGATGTATGTGGCCTAAAGGTTATGTGAAACCTTCCTGTATTTCAGGGGGGTGAGGAGGTAGAAGCACTAAAAGGCAGACAACACTTTTTAAACCCTTGCCAAATCCGTCTTGGAATGGGAATAGGCTTAATAGTTCAGTGTATCTTTTATGTGAAAGCTTTGTAAATAAACATAGTGATCAAATGCACAGATAATTTAAGAAAATCCTGCATTTCTTATTTTGCTTCTTTCTTTTCAGACATTTCTGAAATAGAGTCAAACAGATCTTTGTCCCCTCAAGATGACAGAGTACATCATTCTGATTTAGATTCATATTCATCCAATGAAAAGCTGAAAGAGAAATCAAAGTAAGGCCTGGTCTTTTCCAGTCACTTTCTCTAATGCTTGTCAAAGAAATTCTTAAAATACATGGCATTCTTATCTGATTTCACCACACTTTTTTCTTTTAGTGCAAAAGATGATCCATCCAGTAAAATGTCCAGGATAGGTGCAATGCCTACACCATTCAAATCCACTGGTGATATTGCTACTCCTGCTGTTACAGTTGTAGACACAAACAAAGAATTGAAGTACCAAGATGATGCAGCAGGTCAGAGTTTGATTTTTTTTGGTTGCCTTCCTTTTTTTTTTTTTTTTCCTTTCATCCTGGCTACAGAACATCTGCTCTCCCAGTCATGTTGTCATGTCTAGTATGCTCTTTATGTCAACCCCATCCTGACATATCTTTGCTTTGTTTTGCAAAGAGAGAAGAAATACCTAAGATTATTTGAAGGTAGCTCCGTATTGGAATTACCATGTAAATAAGTAGTACTCTCCTAGACCCTATCTCCCTATGTAGCCGAGTGAAACTATTCCTGAAGTCTCATCTGGCTTGCCTGAAAGAACTCTGTGTCCCTATCTTGATCTTCTTGTTCTTTTTCAATGATTAAAAAAACCAAAAAGAAATAAATCAGTTGTAGTCAGGGATGCTTCGTATTTAAACCTATTATTAATCCTTGCTATGGAGGAGTTTGATTACTATCTGATAGCTAAAAATTGCTGCCATTTATAACTTTTTTAATAGTTTAGTAACTTCTATTGGCCTTTTTACATGCAGTGTCTCAACCAAAAGCAGTTACAAGAACGATTCTTAAACCCAGCCCTGAAGATGAAGCAATATATGGGTAAGGCAGCACTTGCCAAATTCTTTCACACTTGGTATTCTTCCAGTGACCTGCACCCAGTTCTTGGTTGCATGGGTTTCAAGGGGTTTTGCCCATTTGTAGCAATATCCCTTTATAGCTTAATGCCAAAGGGAGATGGCATGGCTTCCTACTGACCATACTTGAGTTAAAACTTGCATTTAGAAATTTGCCTTGTACCCAGAAGGTATAGAACTCCCTGTGCTTCTGGGCTTGCATTGAAACACACTCAATGGTATATTGTCATGTATTTATTCTGCCCTATTCGGCATATTTGAAATAGTGTTTGGAGCACTGTGTCCATTCTGGGGCTTCCCAGGACAAGAGAGACCTTGACATACAGGTGCAAGTCTAGAGAGTCAGTGACTGCAGTATCTGGGAACAAACTGATAAAGCTGTATTTGTTAAGGGGAAAAGAGGAGCAAAGGGACATCTCATTGCTGTCTGCAGTGACCTAATGGATAGTGCAATATACAGAAAACAGCCGTACTCCTCTCAGAGGGGCAGAGTAGTAGGTTGAAGAGCAAGGGACACAAACTGGAACATAGGAAATTCTGACTTGATAAAAAGAAGCCTTTTATTATGAGGATAGTTAACCACTAGAACAGTTTTTCTCTTGTTGATGGTGGTAACTCAGTCACTAGAGATAGTTGAAGACATAAATGGCCATGACTCTGAGCAGCTGGCTTTGAGTAGAGGGCCTCTGTAACCTTTGCAGTTCTATGGAAATGTGTTTTTATACCTCTTTTGTTATTCTATGTGTATACAAAAGACAACTCTCCCCTCCCCAACATTAAGATACAAATAAAATGTCCTCTATTTACTTTGTTAACAAGTTTGATGCAAGACAAGGCCAAACGTGTCTTTCTGTATGAGCTGGAAATTCAGTACAGGAATTTTTGTCTTTGTCAAATGAAGCATACACAGCCCATATTGCAGTTTTAGTCTCTGCTTAGAAATGGAAAAAATGTTGCTTCCCAAGTGTATTTTTGTGGTTGGTGGGTGTTTTTTGTTGTTTTTGTAAGCGGTCAATGGAAACTGGTACTGTTGATTCTTTAACAATAAAGATACTACAAGCTGCAAACTGTATTACTAGACAGTCAGCTTACATGTTTTGAGAGTTTTCAGATGCAGAAATTGAAAGGACAGCAGCACTGAGGTTGTAAGGAGGAGTCTAAAGGTTTGGAAGATTTTCTGTAGCTTGGAATGCTTTCTCAGGTGGAGTCAGAGAACTTTTCTGGGTTGGATTCTGAAAATGTTGTCACTGATGTGCAAATTAATCAAGTGATTATTTTGGTGAAGAGGAATTTATAATACAGGCTTAGGGTATTACTGAGAAAGGCTGTAACAGATAAGTACTGTCCTCTGTGTTGGAAGGTCACTCAGGCATACAGCTTTTCTGACAGCAAAAGCTGAACCTAGCCCAATAACCTCTCCCACTGTAAGATGAAAGGACTAACTGTTAACATACCAATAGAATACACTTGAAAATATTTCTCATTAAAAAAAAACAAAACGAAAACCAAACACTATGAAAAATTCTAACAATCGTGTTAAACTTCCGAGAAAACAGATCTGAGTTTACCTTAGAGGACAGTTCTCATGTGTATGGAGGGAAAAATAATCAGTATAATTACTTATGGCTCAGGCCTTTTTCACCCAAAAAAACCCAGCTACTCAGCTGAGAGACAATCCAATTGGCAGGAAAATATTTTGGTACTTGAAAAACAGGGAGCTGTTTCCCGGCTCTGTCAAGTCTGTGTGCACCCCTCTGTTGCTCTTGCCAATTCTCACTCACTCTTGAAAAGTGCAAATTCTCTCCTTCCTTCCGTCACTGAGGAGTTACCTGGGTAAAGGTAGCATATAATAGTGAAAGAGAGAGACTAAGAAGATTATTAAAATGACCTTGTTGAAAGAGTGGCTTTTTTTTTTTTCTTTTAATACCTGTTACTGCCATATGCCTAACTTCTGCACTTGCTTCCTTTTTATGCCTATGAATTTTGTAGTCCTAATACAAAAATGGTAAGATTCAAGAAAGGGGACAGTGTGGGTCTGCGACTGGCTGGCGGAAACGATGTAGGGATATTCATTGCTGGAATCCAAGAAGGCACTTCAGCTGATGAAGAAGGACTGCAGGAAGGCGATCAGATTCTTAAGGTACTCCTGTGTCCTTGAAACGCAGATCACTTTTGTATTTTTTTTTGTTTGCTGCGCAGTGGAAATATGAAAGGAACCATGATCTTACAAAATCAAGTTACTGCTTTGGAAGGACCTTGCTGAAATGAGTTTTTGAAGAAATGTGTATCAATCTTCAGCTTCTTTAATATTCTGTGGAAGGGATAGGTAGCAGAAATACTAATCAAGAAAAATACCTGAGGATAGGAGAATACAGTTTCTGTACGATGTTTCTTCCTAGTCTTAGAGGGAGAAAGACTGAGGCCACGATATTTTTCTTCTTTCATATGTGTCCAGTTTCCTTGGGTAACAGTGACCAGTTTCTGCATTATATCATCTGTGCCATTTTGTCCTCTTAGAATCTCCTTTTTTTACATTAAAAGTCTAATAAGAGGATAATGTAATTTTCTAACTGTTTTCTCACGTGATAGCCTTGATTTTCAAGGCCTTTGCAGCCTGTTAAAATAGAAGCAACAATCTAGCAGTGCACATCCAGGACCTTGTTATTTCAAAAAGATTAATGCCAATGCCTGGAATAAAGTATTCCTTATGACAACAGACACCTATATTGACATAAAAATCCCAAAAGTATAATACAGGAAGACAACAGTTAAGATTTTTTTTTAATATAAAACAAAAATCTTCACTTGTACATTTTATTGTTGATTTTTCAAGCGTTGATTTTTTTTGAAGTTTTTTTTTTTTTAATATGTGTTTATTTGGGGGTGTTGGGGTTGTTTTCGATGTTTTTTCTATAGGTAAACACTCAAGACTTCAGAGGCATTGTTCGGGAAGATGCTGTTTTGTATCTCTTAGAAATTCCTAAAGGTGAAACAGTGACAATTTTGGCTCAAAGCAAATACGAAGGTAGGCACTTTAAAGAAAACATGAGTAATTCCACAAATCTTTTAAGATCTGTTTTGTCAGTAAACCCACACAATCTCTCTTGTGGTTATGCTTGATAACATTTTAGTTCCTTATTTTTCAGTTGTTTAGATGATAGCTGTATTCCATACCACAAGGGTGATACAGATATGCATGTGTGATGTGTTCTTTAGATCACTTCTCCATCTCTTTCATTATTATTGAACAGTATTTCTTCTTAATCCTGAAGAGTGGCAATGTACTGCTTGTTCCTTCTGCTTTTCTGTCTGTAGCAGCTGGCCCAAGAACTGCCATAAGCATGCTTTTCTGTTGTGCCTTGGCAGTCATGAGGGTTCAATTAGACAACAGCAAATGGACTGTTTTATTGATGAACAGTTAAGGAGCAAGCAAAGCCTCTTACTTTCCTGTTGGAGACACAGCCTGATGAAATACTGAATTACTGTAGCTGCCTTATGCTTTGGGAAGATGCAAGTACCTCCTTCCCTCAGAGTTGTGTAGGCTGTGTACACAAGTGTAGAAGTCTTGATAATATGTGCGTAGGGCAGTGGATGTGCAGACTGCTGTTTTTGTGTCTTTTTGAGTGGAGGGGAAGAATTTCAGAACTTTTCTCTAGAATAGCCACTTAATCTTTCTTTCAAATGTACAAAAAAATATGAACTAAAAAGGAGTTCCTGTTTTAGTCTACAGAGATATCATGGCCTGTGGCAGAGGTGATTCGTTCTTCATCAGAAGCCACTTTGAGTGTGAAAAAGAGTCACCACAGAGCTTAGCATTCACCAGAGGGGAGATCTTTAGAGTAGTTGATACACTGTATGATGGCAAACTGGGAAACTGGCTGGCTGTGAGAATTGGAAATGAACTGGAAAAGGGCCTCATTCCAAATAAGAGCAGGTAAAGTGGAATCCTGTCTTCCTACTCATTATTAGAAATAAGAATTTATTTTTGTCTTCAAAATTATTTTTGCTTACTTTGCTATGCCTTCCTTCCCTGTTTTACCTCCTTACAAGTGTGAATTGTTTTGTCTTTACTTTCACATTTGTGCCTGTAAAACCATAGATTGCAGAACCATTGTGTGAAGAGAGGATGGTGTTACCTATGTACTAGATCTGGTATTTGCAACACAGACCTAGAGCTCCTATCTCAGCAATCAACTAAACTTTGACTACTAGCTGCTTCATTTTCTTTTCTAGAAAATGGGTGGAGTGTTGTGGGTTTGGGGTTTTTTTTAAATTTCCCATTCTCCTCCCCGCCGTCAGCAACCCAATCAAACCAACCAATCAAACGAACAAAAACCCAAATAATCAAGCAAACAAACAAAAAACTACCTGTGAGGAAGCTCATGACTGTGTGCAAGAATACTCTGATGATTAATCTTGTAGAAGAACAGTGCTTGAAATTCTTTAGTATATTCTTAATGAAAATGTTTCAAGAATTTTTTCCAAGGCTAATAATATTTATTCATAGCTGTAGTCCTTATTTTTATGTGAAATATGGAATGATACATAACAGTACTTTTTGTTTAAATATGCTTGCCTTGTCCAAATGCACATGAGGTAGTAAGTATTCAAATGTGTGCAATGCGTACAAGTGTTAAAATTGATTGGCAAAAATATCAGGATACTTTTAGACTGTAGAGTGTAAGTTCTCAAGCATAGCTGTAATTTTAAGATGGAGGGGAAAAAAATCACAATTGCACCTACTTATTATGTGACTGCTGCCTACTTCCTGCTTAGTACATTCTGTTATCCTTGTTAATTGATCTGACCAGACCAGTGTAGGGACTTAAATTAAGAGGTCTAATGGAGAAAAGAACAGTACCAGCAATTTCCTAGTCCTTCAGTTCAGAGTTGCACTGCCCTTACCACCTCTTTCCAGTTACATTCTTTTATTTCTGCTTTTGTGAGTTATTAGTTTAAGACCTGAGGCCTCACTCCTGCCCAGAAATCTTGTATCTGGTGAGTCAGAGCATCTGTTTACTCCAGAACAAAAGAACATGGACTTCTCTATTCTTTCTTCCACTCGTGGCTGTCTATCTGTACAGCTGTAAATTAGCTGCTGCAAATTCAAAATCCTTTGTTATTCAGTGAAAACACCTTTGCCCTCTTAGACTATTTCTGTACAAATGAACTCTGTGTTTTCTCTTGTCAGAGCTGAGCAGATGGCCAGTGTTCAAAATGCCCAAAAAGATGGCTCAAGTGATAGGGCAGACTTCTGGAGAACACGTGGCCAGCGATCTGGAGTGAAGAAGAATCTGAGGAAGAGTCGTGAAGATCTGGCAGCAATTGTATCTGTGGGCACAAAATTCCCCGCTTATGAGCGAGTTCAGTTGCGTGAGGGTGAGTGAGTTTGTTGTGAGCCAGCTGCCCTTTTATTTCTGGCTGCTTTAGCATCCAAATGTTCAGTCGGCTGAGTAAGTGTTGAAAACAACCTAGCTTCAATTTTAAATTTTAGCAATAGGAAGGGATGAGATTTTGCTTTGCAATTTTCTGCATGCTGTTAACTCAGAAAAAAAGTGTTTTGTTTCTAAACCATTGCTGTTCTCCTTTGCCTCCAAGCTAGGTTTAAAACTAAAAAAGGAAGAAACAAGTGAGGTTTTCTTACTTCCTTAGCTTCTCCTTGGCTAGCTCTGAAAGTACAATTTCTTCCTGAGATCAGTCACAATCTTTAGCTTGCTTGTAAATGCCGCTTCAACATTACCTTGGGAGCAAATAAACCCCAAGTATTTTTTCAACAGATTGTCCATGTGTGGTCAGGATTGATGTGGTCCATGACTCTAACTGTATTAGTAGTGATGTTGAGCAAGTCAGGGTAATTTTCTGGGTATTCACCCAGAATCTTTTTTTGTGGAACAAAACAAATTGTAGCAAGCATTTTAAATGAGCTCCCAGATTTCAATATGAAGGCTGAGCAATAGAATGGTATTCCCCCATTAACTTTATGACTTAAATTTGCACTTTTTATGGCATAAGCATAACAGAATCTTGCATTCCTTGCCTTTTTCAAACTGCCCCATCGCTGGTTTAGCATTTCTATCTTTATTTACACAAAATCCACAGACTCAAGGGTTGTGGTATTTTGTTGCATGGAAAGATTATGAAGATCTGAACATTTTCAGAATGTATAATCCTGAAAACATTTTACATTCAGAATGAAGAAGCCAAGCAATCTCCTTGCTTTCTCAGCTGATAAAAATAGTGCTCTGTTTGAGTTACACTGTTGCATAAACTTTAGAGAAAAAAGTAAAAATATATCTTCAGGTTGCTCATAACCTTAAATAGTAATTGAGGATCTTGTCTGTGTCACTTACATATCAAACCAGTCTTCCCAGACTTACCTTTTCTTCAAACGATTTTCTTTCAGCTGGTTTTAAGAGACCTGTGGTGATATTTGGCCCTATTGCAGATGTTGCTATGGAGAAGTTGTCAAATGATTTGCCTCACCTGTACCAGACAGCAAGTAAGTTGTCCTCCTAGCTTACTTATCATTCATAACTGAAAGAATGGATAATTTATTAATCACAGCTGCCCTGCCACTCTAAATAAGCTACAATATTCTCTTTGCAGAGACAGAACCCAGAGATGCAGGTTCAGAGAAGTCAACTGGGGTAGTGCGCTTGAACACTGTGAAGCAAATCATTGAGCAGGTAAAACGTTTCTCTGAAAATTTCTTATACTCCAAGTCATGCTGTTAGATTTGTTTGATTCTAAAATTTACAGAATCCTCAAATCTTCACCTATTTCTGCAGTAAGCAGACCTGGCTTAATGATAGGGCTGTTCTGAAACCGTTCAAAAACAATTTTTATCATTTTGATGATGAAAGGAGAAGGAGAACCTGATATTAGAAATGGAAGTTCTCCTTAATCCATTCTAAATCTGAACAGAGGGGCATTCCTTGTTTTACTGTATGTTTTCTGAATTTGTCATGGAGGCTTTACTGTCATGCAGTGATCTGCTTGCTCTTACTGTCATCAGAAGAATGACATTTTAGATTGCAATGATAGATTACTGCTGTTGAACTAACAAGAATTGACTGTGGTAACTAAGCTGCAACAACTAAGGTTACGTTAACTCTTTATATAATACTGTTTAGAGAACACATAAATGTAGGTGATAATTAAGAAGCATAAAAAACTTGGGCAAAAAAAGTATACTCAGTAAATTATTGTCCTCAGCCAAATAAAATGAGTGCCAGAGGGGTTCGAATGTCACACAGGAATGTGTTCAAAGCTCAGGTGCCACTGAAGCACACATTTGAAATCTCATTCACCTTTGCACTAGAAGTGGCTAAGAAGAAATACATTTAATGAAAAAAAAAGTGAGATTTGCCTCAGCTAGTAAGTATAGATATAAGCTCACACAGGACCCAGAATAGTTGTGGTAGGGGCAGGTAGAGAGAAAAGCTGGTTAGCTTTCACCACCTATTTAGCAATAAAAAAAAGCTGGAATAACTGCATTTAACGTAACATGAGAGCATGGTGGGTTGAAAATTTCCCCCCAGCATTAAATTTCCCAGGCCAGCTCACGTGAAAGTAAATGAAGCTATATTTACAAGCAAAACTACAATCTACAATGGACTGCAATGAATATGTACAAATATATAATATTTACAGGTATTTAGAATTGATAAGCAGCACAAGAACCCCCAGGGGAGTTGCAAAAACTTCTCCACTCCCTGTCCTCTCCTTACCCCCTGTACACAAAGAGACAAGAGAAAAAGAGCAGAGAGAAGATGTTGTTAATACCAGTCACAACAAAGCAGTGCAACCAAGATCAAGCAGAAGCAAGTTAGTCTCTCCCAGAGCAAAGAAGCAAAAAGAGAGAGAAATTGGTTTTGTACAACTAGTTTAAGTCCATTGTCTCTTCAATGGAATCATTTAGAGTTATCATTATTTTCCTTTTTACAACCAATAGTGATTTATTTACCCTTTGCAAGATCTGTGGAAAATTTTAAAGGCATAGCCTAAAACTGCCACAGAGTGTTAGTTAGCAGAAGTGCCTGGACATTCAAGTAAAAGCTGTTCAGAAAAATGGAGTTAAAAAAAAAAAAGAGGCTGCCTATTGTGGCTTCTGAATGTGATATAACTGTTGGGGGAAAAAAAATCCATCAGGTTGTGGCCTTATTTGAAGAAAAATACCCTGGTTTTCCTAGGCTGCCCACTGCTAGGTTCCAACCACTTCCTCTTGTTCTCCACAAGCAGCAGACTGACTGGGCTTTTTATTAACAGGACAAACATGCTCTGCTGGATGTGACTCCTAAGGCAGTGGACCTGCTAAATTATACCCAATGGTTTCCAATTGTGGTCTTCTTTAACCCAGACAGTAAACAGGGTGTGAAAACAATGAGACAAAGGCTATGTTCCACATCTAACAAGAGCTCAAGAAAACTCTATGAGCAAGCAAACAAACTGAAGAAAACTTGTTCCCACCTTTTTACAGGTAAGGAAGAATGTGTCTAACCTGCTTACCAAGAGAGTAGTGGATGTGAAGGTACGGTCATGAGCAATCTCTCCCTTGACTTTTTTTTTTTTTCCAAAGTTCCTGGTTCTGCCAATTTCTTATACAAAAAGAGTTGTGAGTTGGCCTACCATCATTAAAAGATAAGTGATTTAATAAGCTTGATGAGTAGAGAAATAATAAAAGTGCCACACCTCTGTCAGTGATCTAAACGAAACGGCTGTTTAACATTCTCACGTAACTAAAAAAAAACTTTAAGTGTCAAAGACTGGGCAAAGGATTGCTTTGTATTTGCTGTGTGCATAATATATGCTTCTTCCTTCACTTTTTACAGCCACCATCAATTTGAATTCAGCCAACGACAGCTGGTACGGCAGTCTGAAAGATACAATTCAGCAGCAGCAAGGGGAAGCAGTATGGGTATCAGAAGGAAAGGTAGGTAGTCATTCCATACTGTACTAAGCTCTACAGATGTCTCAAGACATCTCTTGCCGATAAAAATTGTTATAAATTTTTTTTGCCAGTGCTGGATGGTTTAGACAAATAGTCAGTTGGTGTCTTTGGTGTCTTCTTGGTAACAAAAAATTACTTTTTATTGTTGTTTCCATTATACTTTGATTTCATCACTAGGGCTGTGGTTAGGGAATAATGGAGAGGATAAGCTCTTACAAGGGCTTCACTTTATGGTTCTACATTAAAGATTTTTCAGTTCTCCAAAGTAATTTTTAAGGAGTTGCTTGGTGTGACATTGAGACCTAACTAGATTTTGATTCATATATATTTAATATTTGTTCCTGAATTCTTACTGACTTTTCTCTAGCTGGATGGCATGGAAGATGATGCAGATGATCGTATGTCTTACCTTACTGCAATGGGTGCTGACTATTTGAGTTGTGACAGTCGGCTGATCAGTGACCTAGAAGATACAGATGGAGAAGGAGGTGCATACACTGACAATGAACTTGATGAACCCTTGGATGAACCAAGGATTTCATCTGTTAGCCGGTCTTCTGAACCTGTGCATCATGAGGAGGTGAGGTGGTTGGATTTTCATCAGGACTATACTTTGGCCTTTCTGAAAGCTCTGCATGTACTGCTTAAAAATGAGATATTGTTAAGCAGTTGCTCTATCTTACCTCTGATAGTGTTTCAGAATTACATTGTATAGAGCAGCAATAGTAATAATAGCTCTGCTTTTCTGCCTAACACTACAGGTTTCCTGATGATGTCTCATCACCTTGAGCATTGCAGTTACATTTGCAGTGATTGTTGTCAGGCTGCTGATGGTCATTTGACTCCTGGTTACTCTTCCCAAAATAGAAAACTTGAGAGAGAGGAAAACAAATATTGAATTCCTGCAGTGATTTTTATCTCTTATTTTATTTCAGGGTTTAAAAAAATTTAGTCCAGAACCAAGGACTCAGTTGAGAAAAGCTGGTAGCAGAGAGATCCTTAGAGAACCAAGTCCACCTCCAGCATTCAAGCCTGAGCCACCTAAGGTAAATGTAGAAACAAATCTAAATACATAGTACCTCCTTTTGGAAAACTCTCCAGGGTAGCACATTGGACGTGGCAATAGGAGTGTTTAGAGATGAAAAAACATCGTCACTTGTGGAGAGAAGGAATGGCTGAATGTGTTGCATGGTCAGGCTGAGGAAAACTTAAAAGATTAACAGTTCTCTTCAAATATGTGTCATCTTTGCGTGGAGTAAGAAGGTAGGCTCCTTTTTGTGTCTGCTAACTTACAGAAAGTCACTCATTTCAGCAAGAATAAATGTAGGCTAATCATCAGGAAAAGTATATCTGTATAGAAAAGTATAGAATTACTGTAAGGCATAAACCCAGACTCTACCACCTCCAGAATCAGTCTTCATCACTAGAAATTGATGTTAACTGTTTACTCAAACCTGGCTCAGGGATAATGCAGGGGAAATAATTATGATGTTTGGACAGCAAATTCCATTTTTGCAATTCCTGATTTCCCCTAACGCCAGAGTTGTTATGACATATGCACTCACATGTCGTATTCAAGATAGATTCAGGTTTGACTTGACAATAGAGATTGGGCAGAGTATGGCATCTGTGGAAAAAATGAAGATGGAATAAGAAAGAGTCTTATGTCCTGTGCACTTCCAAACTCCTATTAGTGATATTCTAGATTAGGTAACACTGACAAATTATCTGGGAGGTCATTTTCCTCTGTGCCATCTCCTAACACATATTGTAGTTCTGGTAATACTTAAGAGATGGGACAAAAAGCTTTTAAGCATGCTAGTCCTCTTTAGGCTGGTGTATAGTGTATAAGAGAATGGTCAAAATGTTGCAGCAGTTCAGATGCATTTCAGGTGCTACTTCAAATGAAGATTGACACTGTTAGATTTCAGACTAAAGCCTTCATTTGAAATTAAAAAAAATTAAGTTGCTGATGTAAACTTATTTGCATGTTTTATACTTACAGGGAAAGTTACAAAATAAAGAGGATCTCTATGACTTCCCCAAGAACCATGACTCCAAATCAAGTAGCATTGCTGTCACCAGTGAGATTTCAACTGTATCAGCTAAACCAGCACCACCACCAGTTTCTCTGAAACCTGCATTTGGACGTCCCATCCTGAGAAACTCTCAGCCATCAGTACCACCTGCAGAGGAGGAGGAGGAGGCCAAGCTGGAAGAGGAAGGAAGTGAACAAGAGAGTACTCCAAAATCTGTACTGAGGAAAGTAAAAATATTTGAGGAGATGGATCATAAGGCCAGGATGCAAAGAATGCAAGAGCTACAAGAGGCCCAGAATGCCAGGGTACGAAGAGAAGCATTCTTCCCTTGTTTTGCTTTCCAGCATATAGAACAGCCTGCATCCTGAAAATGAGAAGCATGCCTTTGGATGGTGTTGCTTCTGGTGGGAGAAGTTTAGGAAACCACACATGCCACTGTGTGGCTTTGGATGTAGTAAGAGGACGTGTTTTAAAGGCTTCCTATTGTCACTAAAGAAAGCTGACTTCTCAAAGTCCTGTTGCTTTTGTTCATCCATTTTTTTCATGTGTGATTTGAATTATTACTCTAGAAAAAGATTATATAATTGTAAGAATGTAAGATCAGTTATCACTTTGTGCTTTAATTGTTTCAGATGTAGCTGTATCCTTCTAGATCTATTGTTTAGCGTCCCTGATGAATAGACTAACACAACAGTTATTTTCTCCTACTTTGTTTTAAAGCTTGAAATTGCCCAGAAGCATCCAGATATTTATGCTGTTCCTGTCAAAACACAGAAGTCAGAACAAAGCTGGCCCCAGCCTATGAGGTAAGGTGTATCCAGTTCAAAGCATTTTGTCATTACTTCAGCAGGAGGAAAACCAGTCTTGCCAGCTTTTATTAATACAAATATTCCTGCCTTGATAAATTGCTTTGTTGTGCCTCAAAGATTACTGTAAATGTGGGGCAAAATTTCAGAGAACTCTTCTTGGTTTTCAGGATATTTTTTTTCTTTCAGCTCGTTTATAATATTTCAGTTACCTAGGAAGAAATAAGATACACTGATTTCACTGAGTTTTGTACAACGTGGATTGCGAAAGTCACGGCTTTTGAAACCGAGGAAATGCTCTTCTTCAGCAGATTTTATTTCAATGCATCTACTTAGTGTCACACTAAATGGGCATATAAAGCAAATGTGTATATAAAGCAAATGTGCATAAAAAGCAAATGTGCTCACTTTTAAGGGTAAGGGCCCTACTGAGAGCCTTGAGTAAGGAGAGAAGTCTGTCAGTTGAAGAAATGCCATGTGAGCAGTCTTCAGGCTTTGAGACAAGAAACTAGGGATGCACAAGAAGCAGAAAGTCTGGTGCAAATTGAGGAAAATATCAGATGGCATAGCAGCAGTGGCTAAAGAACTTGGCTCAGAGAATGAAGTGCCATGAAGCTCTCGATGTGTGGATGTATATGGGGATGTTTAAAAATTTTAAATTTGGCATTATTCCAGGTAGTTTGTGTAGATCCAGTGTGAAGACCAGCCTTCAGCTTAATGGAAATAAGATGCCCCTCCAGACAGACTTACCATGCCCATGCAGGTGTTTATGGGTTTGCTCTACATGGCTTTCTAGGTTTTACATGGCCACAAAACCAGTAACAACTAAAATTATTTTTCAGCTTTTCTGAATGGAAGTAAACACCTCTCTCTCTATTTCCCTGTCTTGTTGTATTAACACCAGACCTCCAGAACCCCAGAAAGCTCCTCTTAGACCTTACCTAGAAAACCGTGGCAGTTTTGGCAGCGATGCAGAGGAGGAGGAGGAGTACCGTCGTCAGCTGTCAGACCACTCTAAGAAGGGATATTACGGACAACCATCCAGATACAGAGACACAGAATTGTAGGCTTGCCTAGTATGTGCATGTATAATGCTCTTTTGAGGTTTCTTCCTTCACAGCCAAGTGGTGAAGTAGTTAGTCTTGAAAAGCTGTATTTTTCTTAGGGGTGGTGTTAGAGGGTGCCCTGCTCAACTTAGACATATCTATACGCTGGAACTGGAAGAGTTCGTTATTGGGGATATTTTTTGTTAGTAACTAAGAAAATAAATCACTATTGCCTGAATGCTGTTGCCTGTTTTATAAGGACCAAATCCTAAATGTTTTTGTTAATTCTTGGTGTTTTAATATTTTAACATAACCTCCCTTTTTCCCTTTTATTAACGCTGCCTTTTTGGACCGTTCTGCTGTGTTGTGCAACTATGATCCCAGAGATATACTTCTTAATGCAACAGAATTAAATTTGAAAGTGTATTTGAAAAACTGTAAGTGCCTTTAACAAGAAACATCTTAACACTCTTTGTTTTGAGATTTGATACTTGGTGCAGAGCCGTAACACACTAAAAGGGGATTGACTTTTACCTATCTTTCTTTTTATCAGTTTCATGGTAATGACTTCCCTTGCATGTTATTTTTCTAAGCCCACAGATGCATATGCACTATTTCATAAATACTGACTGTACATAATAAAAATGTGATTGATTGGGTTGTTGGAAAACACCAAGATGTGCTTAAACAGATAAAATGATGTAGACAGTCACATATTAAAATTTACAGACTGCAAATAATAAAGGATATATTCTAGACAAACTGTGTATCTTTTTCATTTGAACAGTGTAAGTCTTCTCAAGTCTCTGACTTTCATGGATAAAATTGCAGCAGCACATTGTTCAGTTCAGGGTCTCGTCTCCTTCTCTTCAAGTAATGGGGAAACATCACCATTACTGCTGAAGATGCTTCTCAGTGCTCTGAACATAATTTGAAAATTTGTTGTGGTGTAAAAGAAAACTGATGCAGAATTTTGGACTTCCTGCAAAAGACATGCCTTTTAGAGTATTCATTTCTGCTACCTGATTCCTGCTCTTTATCCTTAATTCTCCTATATAAAATAAAAATAAAAATTGTTGAAAAGGTCATAAGAAAATTGGTAAGGATGGAGAAGGTGGTTGTCTAATGCTCTCTTAAAACATGACAGGTAGAATTTTCTTCTTTAGTACCACAACTCTTAAAATGATTAAATATTGCCTATATTAGAATGTAGTTTATAGTTTGGTTGTCAAATAAGAAAGCTAACTTTAGTAAGTAGTAGATCATCAGTTCTTGAGAGGGATTTTCTCCACCACAGCCTAAGATCCTTGAACACTGTATTGCATTATATAGCAGATAATTACTCTGTGGGTCTTTTTTCTGAATGGTATTCAGTATGTGGACACCTTGTCCTTTATCCCAGTCAACAAACAGTGCTTAAAAGTATATGTTTGTTTATTTTCGTCATTTCAAACAATCCTTAGTGTACTCTCTTATCTCTGGAAATCTCAAGAGAAGCACCTGTTGAAATACAGTGCTTCTCAGTCAGGCTACTGTTCCTTAATTTCTGCCTGCTCCTGAATAGACCTACAAACATCCTGAAGAGTAGTCAGAAGCAGAAGCATAAACTGTGAATGCAGGGACTTTTCATCAAACAAGTTGTTGGCTTTGGTTTGGTTTGGTTTTGTTGGGGTTTTTCTGCCATGACTCTAAGCACATATGTCAGCAACATTTTATCTGTGGATTGATACCTTTTATGGGTTTTAAAAAAAAAAAAAAACTTAACCAGGAAAAAAAAACCCACAAGATATAAACAGTATAATGCTGAGCTAAAAGACTGTATTCTAGCTGTGTGATCTCCACTAGATCAAAGTAAAGATTCCAGATATTTCTGGAGTTCCTCACTCTACAACTGATTTAATTNGGGGTCTGCAAGGCAGAAGCTATTAAACCCACTATTTAAACCTGGTGAAACCAGAAGAGGCTCTCAGACTGCAAGCTGCAGCCAACTAGTCTTTCTGCTCATTGGAACCCAGCCAGTGGGGCATGAGAGGGTGTGGGCATGGTCAGACAGCTGGGAGCAAGTGGCCATTGGTACAGGCAGGCTAACAGGCACAGGGAGAGCAAATAGACACTGAATATCCCCAGGGTCTCCTTTTGTGTCAGCTCAGTAGTTGGCATGAGCAGAATGTGTAGGCAGGACACGAGGTGCTTCAGTTTTACTGAAGGCACGATGGTGGCCACTCGGAGGAGGAAGACTGTGCTCTCTGCACCCACCAAAATGGACCTTGGCATCCAGGCCATGAGGAATGCCACAGCCTATCACAGGCAACGGGGCAACACTATGGGTATGCATGGTGTGAGCAGGTTTTTGACCTGCTCATCTGCTTGGCACAGTTCCAGGATGAAGTGATGGAGCCCAGGGAAGATGTGAGTAGGTTAAGAACCATCAGGGAGAGTTAGAGAGAAATTGATAACTTTCACAAACTAATCTTTACTAATACTTCAAAACAGGAGTTGACTCTTGGTGGGACAGAGGATTCAATATCCTCTTATCAGCAAGCCCCCCAGCCCTCCTGCAGTAACTGTAGTAACTCACATGTGCAGGGTCAATGGGAACAGGCAACTACCTTACAAAACAAATGATACAAATGGAGCAAGCTTGCTGCTTGAGNAAATGGAGCAAGCATGCTGCTTGAGGAAGCACACCACCCAGAGTGCCCTTGCAGAACAGATATGAGGCTCTGCAGGAGGAACCAGTTGTGAGCAAGGTCAAAGGCTCACAAAGGCCAAAATTGCCACAAGGGCCAGCAGTGCTATCAAGGCCAACTCACCTCAGGCCAGCCATAAAAACTGATCCTGAAAAAAAAATCGAAGCGTCGTTGTAAGTGACTCCCTGAGCAGAGGGCCCAATATGCAGACCAAACCGACTTCCTAGAGAGGTCTGTTGTCTCCCCGGTGCCCGGGTAAAGGATATCATAAGTAAACTTCCCACCCTTGTGAGTCCTTCAGACTGTTACCCACTTCTGTTTTTTTCAGGTGGGTAGCAGTGAGAGGTTCACAATCAAAAGAGATTTCAGGACCTTGGGGCAACTGCTAAAGGGATCAGGAGCTCAAGTTGTGTTCTCCTGTATCCCTCTGACATCAGCAATGGGCAAGGGAACATTTAGGAAGAGCCAACAGGTCAATTCGTGGCTCCAGGACTGGTGTCATCGACAGGGGTTTGGATTTTATGATCACAGCTTGGTTTACAAGGCACCAGAACTGTAAGCAACCAATGGGATGCACCTGTCCCAGAG
>VXBD01009643.1:26391-41129 GCA_013399975.1 Indicator maculatus | reverse complement strand
AAAAAAAAAAAGGTAAAAACTAAATACATAAATAACTTAACAAAGACATATCAAACTCGGCTCCATTTGTAGGAGTTATGGGCAAAGAGTTTCACAAGGCTTAGAAAAATTGCCAGCTTAGAAAAACTGACAGGAAAACCACACACACAAAATAAAAGAAAGACTCCTCACTGAATGCATGACACAAAGAATTATCCTCCCAGTTGTTTCAGTGGCTGGTGCAAGTAAAACAGTGCTCACAAAACAACTCAGAGCTAAATCAAGAGCTAACTGCAAATGTTGTATGGTGGCAGGTGAGCAGCCAAAAGAACTTAGACACACTCCAGAGGTTTGCCAGGCAAGCTGCTGCTGAGGAAATTGGTTCTTTTCTGCTGAGCTGTATTTTCACAGAACCACAGAATAGCTTAGGTTGGAAGTGACCTGAGAGATCATCTTCATCTACTCCAAGCTCCCTCCCATGGGCAGGGACACCTCTCAACTAGACTTGGCTGCTCAAGGCTTCATCCAGCCTGGCCTTGAACACCCCTAGGGAGGAGGCAGACACAACCTCCCTGGGCAGCCTATTCCAGAGTCTCACCACCCCTATACTGAAGAACTTCTTATGGAACTTCTTATGGAATAAAGCTGGAAGAGGAGAGATTCAGACTGGATGTAAGGAAGAAGGGTCACCACCATGAGAGTGGTGAGAGCCTGGAGTGGGTTGTCCAGGGAGGTGGTTGAGGCCCCATCCCTGGAGGTGTTTGCAGCCAGGCTGGATGAGGCTCTGTCCAGCCTGATCTAGTGTGAGGTGTCCCTGCCCATGGCAGGGGGGTTGGAACTGGATGATCCTTGTGGTCCCTTCCAAACCCTGACTGATTCTATGATTCTTCCTAAGATCCAGTCTGAACCTACTCTCCCTCAGCTTCAAACCATTCCCCCTTGCCCTATCTCTAGACATCCTTATGACAAGTTCCTTTCCAGCTTTCCTGTAGCATCTCTAGGTACCAGAAGGCAGCTCTAAGGTCTCTCCAGAGCCTTCTCTTCTCCAGACTGAACAAGCCCAGCTCCCTTAGCCTATCCTTATAGCAGAGGTGTTTGCCTAAAACATTCCCACTGCTTAGAGAGGCAGACACCACTATTTGCATGGGTGGTCTGTTATAGGCAAGTCAGGCATTGCAACCACGACAGCAATGATGTTGAAGGCAGCTTGCATGAGTTGAACCAGCTGCTCTCCAGTCTGCCAGGTTCTGGCTTCTTGTGCCATCATTGGGAAGAAGGAGCTGTGATATCTGTGTTAGACACTTGGCAGTGCATTAACTGCATCTGCACAAACTGGAAATACTCCACAGGTCAGCTTCAGGAAGGTAGGCAATGGCTACCTCTTTTCTTCAATAGATTTGCTAGGTAGTGCTAGATGGTTTCCATTCTTTGTGCTGGGTGCATGTCTGAGGATGTGGTCAAACCCTGAAGAACTCCAACATATGGATTAGAGGCAATCCAGGAGGCTTTCTGTCATCTAAAGGTAGGGCTCCCCTGCAGAAGGAAACACTCTTCCAAACATAAACCTGATGACTACTTGGAAAGCAAAGCAGGTAAATCCTTTCTACTGGAAAATATTACTGCACATACATCATCTGTGCCTTTCCTTCACTCTTAGCCTTGCTGCTTTCCTTGTATCAGGCAAGACACCCTCCTGGTTACATTTCTCAATAGCAAACAGTTGACAACAGATTTACCATCTCAGCCCTGAATTCTCAGTAACAGCTGTTTCTGAAAATGCCATTTAGCTTGTGACAGGGTTTTGAGTACATTTCTTGGATTTCTGCCTTTAGAAATTTACCCCCAAAATGGCATATGCTTCCCTTTAAAAAAAAATAAATAAAAAAAGAGCTTACATCAGGTTACTTCTGATTTAATGATTTAAATTCAAGGGAATTCTATGTTTGCAAAGGCCTGCAGGGACAGGACAAGAGGCAATGGCTTTAAACTAGAGCAGAGCAGATTTAGATAGGATGTAAGGAACAAATTGGGCACCATCAGGGTGGTGGATTGCCCATTGGAATAGGCTGCCTGGGGAAGTGGTGGGGTCAACTTCCCTAGAGGTGTTTAAGAAGAGACTGGATGAAGCTCTTAGTGCCATGGTCTAGTTGATTAGATATGGTTGGGTGATCAGCTGGACTTGCTGATCTTGGAGGTCTCTTCCAATCTGGTTGATTCTGTGATTCTGTAATACAGCTGTCTGAAAACTTAGGAACAAAAAGAAGCCACAAGTCACAGAATCACAGAATCAATAAGGTTGGAAAAGACCTCAAGGGTCATCAAAGTCTGCTTTGTGAGCTGCAGACATTTCTGAGTCTATCTAACAGATCAAGTGTATGAATAACTTAAGGTTAAAACACAATAAGTGTTTAAGACACCTCTAGTGTGAGGTGTCCCTGCCCATGGCAGGGGGGTTGGAACTAGCTGATCCTTGTGGTCCTTTCCAACCCTGACTGATTCTATGATTCTACAATAAGCTTTCTGAACTACCCCCAGATATCAACAGTTATTCCAAGCCACACTGCTAACACCCACTGCTTGATGCTCTGTTTAGTCAGGATGACTACCAGGTCACCTGCAGGTGGTGGTTGAGTGGTTCAGAGGAGGCATCTTCAAGGACTGCCAAAAACTGACTGTTCCTTGTTGATAGCCAGACATGAGCTCAGAACCAAGAGATTTCAAGGGGACCTTCAGAGAAAACAGACTTTAGAGAAGCAGATCAAAAAGTACCCCATGTAAAACTGTAAATGCATGACACAATGAAGTAATTATGGATGTGTTACAAATAAGGCAGAAATAAGGCATGTGTGAAACAAACACACATTATCTTCATATCTGAAGGTAAGTAATCACAAGATAATTCCACATCAGAAGTCACCAGCAGATGGATAGCCCTCTAGGAAAGAACCACAGAATCCTTTAAGATCATTGAGTCCAACCATTCTCTAACTCTGGCAAATCTGGTGCTAAACCATGGCCCTCAGCACCACATCTCTCTGTCTTTTAAACACCTCCAGGGTTGGGGATTCAACCACAGGCTCCTGAGGATAACGACATCTAAGAATATAAGAAAATGATAATTGCCAGGGGGTTATCTGGAAATTGTTTAGGCTAAGGAAATAGGCTCCTGAGGAGCCTGTTCCAGTGTTTTAGAATTCATTCAGTGAAAAAGTTTCTACTTACATCCAACCTAAACCTTCCCTGGTGCAACTTGAGGCCTTTTGCTCTTGTCCTATCACTTGTTACTAGGGAGAGGAGACCAACCCACACCTGGCTACAACCTCCTTTCTGGTAGATGTAGAGAGCAAGAAGTTCTGCCTTCATCCCTCTTTTCTCCAGACTGAACACCTCCAGTTCCCTCAGCCAATCCCCAGAAGCCCTGCTCTCCAGACCCTTCCTTCTCATCAGCTTCATTGCGCTTCTCAAGAAATCCAGCCTCAGCTACCTTTTCCAGAAGAAAACAGCAAAGATTTCAGAGCATCTACAAGCAGGCACCTCCAGATGCACAGCAGCTGATTGATACAAACCTGTAATTCTGAAAGGGCAAGCAGGCTTATTGTGATACCTGCAGTCAAAACTGCTTTCCAGCCTATGCCCCTTAGCAGTTCCAGACAATCTTTCCCTTTTGGTGTTTCTCATTTTTGTGGTGTTGGTTTTCTCTTTATAAGGATTTGGTTGGGGTTTTTTTGTCTATTTCCTTACCCTAAACAATTTCCAGATAACCCCCTGGCAGTTATCATTTTCTTATATTCTGAGATGCCAGTACCACTTTCAGCACTTTTCTACTTAATTTTACATTATCCCAAGCACCAGAGCCACAGGCTAAGGTTACCAACCACCAACCAACCCATATCACACAGCCAACCAAGAGACCACCTACTGCTGCTGTGGGTATTGAACATCAGTACCTCAGGCAAACTCTGGGTTAGACTCTAAATGCTACTGCACAGCAATGGAGCTGAGGGCTTGACTCCTGGAATAAATCATAGCTAATTATGCTAATACATAAGGCATGAAATTAGCTGCTCATCTCATGCCTGTGACATCTATTAATCTGTATGTTGGTTTATTGCTTGCATTCTGAGGGTTATGGAGTCAGCTTTTCCCTACAGTCCTACCAAGCAGCTGTTCCTTAATGCCCAAAGTCAAATCTTCCAAACTCCTCCAGCAAAGGAGACTTCTGTGTCCCTTCATTACTTCAGTGGGATCAAAAGACAGCCCAGCTCAGCCAAGATGTTTCAAGGGTCAGCATTCAAACAGTTCAAAATCAGATAGGATAGGTAAGTACTGTGTGGGTAAAGTAAGGCTGCCTCAAGAATTAGTGAACAACTCACAGAAACATGGAATAGTAGGGGTTGGAAGGGACCTCTGGAGATCATCTAGTCCAGCCCCTCTGCCAAGGGCAGGTCACACAGCAATACATCCAGGTAGATTTTGACTGTGTCCAGACAAGCAGACTCCACAACCTCTCTGGGCAGCCTGCTCCAATGCTCCATCACCCTCACAGTAAAGAGGTTTCTCCTCATGTTGAGGCAGAACTTCCTGTGTTCTGGTTTATCCATTGCTCTTTGTCCTACCACTACCAACCTACAACAAGCAACTCACTGTTGACTCAAATGAACCTCCAGTTTTCAAAGTCACTCTTTCAGTTACTATATATTCACAGAATAACAGATTTCACCAGGTTGGAAAAGACCTTCAAGATCATCAAGTCCAACCTATCACCCAACACCATCTGATCAACTAAAGCATGGCACTAAGTGCCTCATCCAGTCTTATATTTATTACATATTTGCACTTGTAGGATTCACTCTCCTCAGTGACAAAAACTGCACAATACTCATTTTCATCAAAAGCTTGTGCAAAATGGCACCATCCCTCTCCCAGGTCTCCTATTCACCCTTTTTATTAGGATACCTTCCCACACTACACATTTTAAAACAATTCTGTACCACATACTGGTAGCACCCCAGTTATAAACACAACTAAATTCTTCAGAATTTGGTGCTCTACATGTCAAAAATGATGTTCATGCAATGTCTTGAAATATACTCAAGCTCCTTGAGAGGACCATGAAAGTGGTGGCTATAAATCAGCCTTTGCTACAGCTCTCACAGCTGTGCCTCTGAGTCCTCACTGCTCCATGAAATCCCAGAGAAGACAAAGGGCACAGGCAGAGAAGTCTTTCCAGCTGGACATACTGCATGATGAAGACACTTGAAGAAGGGGTGAAAATGCCTCCTGGTATGAATCACTGTTGAGAAACCATGAAAACCTTGCCTGCCACTTATAATCTGCAAGACATCAAGCATCAAACCTGTCTTGAGAAGTGGATATCATGATTCATCTCACATGCTTTGAGTCAGAAAATTAATCGAGATTTTACTTCTGTGAAGCATTTTAGCCTTTTTTTGGTAGATGCTGGTTGCTCTGCTTGCACCTAAAACATGTGAGGCTTACTACAAGACAGGAACAGTAGAATATAGGCTGTAGGGGTGGCCTCTGTGAGGAGAGGTTGGGGCTGCCCTGTGCTGGACACAGCTGGCTCCACACAGTTCCAGATGCTCAAGGGACCCATTGCAGGGCATGGCTGAGACCCTCTGCCAGGCTGGGAGCATCTCTGGGAGGAGAAGGAGGTTTGAAACTAACAATTCATCAAACACAATAAATACAATCAAAGATTTGGTCTGTTATGAAAGATTTTAAACATAGCAAATGTGTTTTCTATGCTATGGAGCTACATATAAAGGCTTAATTAAGAAATGCAGTTGAACTTGTAGCTTTTTTAAATACATGACATTTAAATCTCTGCTCAGTTGCACCCTGGGATAGGACAAGGGGCAATGGATTGAAACTAAAGCACAGGAGGTTACACCTCAACATGAGGAGGAACTTCTTCACTTGGAGGGTGACAGAGCACTGGAACAGGCTCTCCAGAGAGGTTATGGAGTCTCCTTCTCTGGAGCCTTTCCAGCCCTGTCTGGATGTGTTCCTGTGTGACCTGTGCTGGATTCTATGGTCCTGCTGTGGCAGGAGGGTTGGACTCTATGATCTCCAGAGGTCCCTTTCAACCTCTAACGTCCTCTGATCCTGTGATCTGAGGACATACTGTGTCACACAGATATTTTTTTCCCTGCTATTCCTGTGAATCACCAAAAAAAACCCCCAACTTTCCTAAAATGAAGATGCAAATAGATACAGCTGCGAAAAAACATCATCACTAAATGTGCAACACACATTACCTCCATTTGTCTCCCCACTTCTTCAAACAAACGTTACAGCTCTCTCTCTTTGGTTTCTCCTATTATTCCCTGATCAAAGGAATAGAAATTCTGCTCGTTTTGTAATGCCTTTGATGATTTTCTGTAGCCTTAAGCTGTTCAGCAGAGAAGATCTCAACACGCAGGCCCACGCCACCAGAGAATTTAAGCACAAGCCTAACTGTATGAATTACCATACCACAACAGAGGAAGCTGCACACATGCTTACAATTTCAAAAGCACTTTGGGGGTTGGGTTTGGTTTTGTTTTTTTTTTCCCTTCAGTCCCACCCAAAATGTATCCAGAGAGGGTCACTAAAAAGAATACAGCTTGCTCATTATCTGCAAATTTCAGAAGCTTATTTCTTCAGTAATTAAAACCAAAACAACAATAACCACAAAAATAGAGTGGGTTGTGTTTTTTTGGGGTTTTTTTTTTTTTTTTTTAACAACTGGTGCTCCTCAAGGCATCTGTGCCACAGGCTAGCAGGGGAAAAAAAATAATCAGTAACTAAAGTCCCATTGCTTGTCACTGTGGTTAACTATTCCCTTTGCTATTAGCCACCAGAAAGTAGCCTAATATATTGCAGCAAAATCAATTCCATTTAACTATGTAAAATCATTATTGCTGTTGATCCTCTGTATAGTTTACACTTCTCCCCAGCCTTTCAGTTCCACTGAAGCATGAATGTTATTTTGCCTGGCATAATTGAGAACTCTTATTCCAAACCAAAGTTCATTGACTTGGTACCCAAGTGTAAATGTAATTAGCACCACAACTTTTATGATGACAAGGACATCTGCACAGAGTGCAACATGTTTATTGGTGCCATTTATTGCATTTTCAGTCTGTACAGAATGCAATATCTGCATAAATAAATATAATGCACTTGGCAAGGGTTTTTTCTTTATGGAGACAGACTGAGAGAGTTGGGGCTATCCAGTCAGAAGAGAAGGCTCTGAGGAGACCTTATTGTGGCCTTCAAATATCTGAAGGAGGACTACAAGAAAGCTGGGGATGGGCTTGTTAGGGTGTCAGGACTAGGGGGAATGGAGCAAAACTAGAAATGGTTAGATTCAGATTGGATGTTAGGAAGAAATTCTTCCCCATGAGGGTGGTGAGACACTGGAACAGGTTGCCCAGGGAGGTGGTAGAAGCCTCGTCCCTGGAGGTTTTTGCAGCCAGGCTGGATGTGGTTTGAGCAACCTGATCTAGTGTGAGGTGTCTCTGCCCATGGCAGGGGATTTTGGAACCAGATGATCTTTGAGGTCCCTTCCAACCCTGACAATTCTATGATTCTATGATTTGATTTATGACACTCGAAATACTGCTAAGACAATTCATGGCTATATCGAATCACTACTAATTGTAACACACAGAAGAATACACAAAATTAAGTCTGCAAGGGCAGTCTCCAAGTCACAATTTTTTTCCCCACTTGCTAATTTATCAAGGAGAATATTCTAATGTTAATTGGATTGTGTCAGAGAAAGTAGGAGGTTCTGTTGTGTTAGTCATCTGTGGTGGATTCCTCCAAAGTGGTTTCTTTCCCATGCTGAGGCACCACCCAGAAAGATAAGGCTGAGAATTTACTTCACACCCATGTACCATGCAGGACTGCAAACCATTGGACTATATCTGTTGAAAAGTACCCACAACAGATTAAAAGAGTGAAATAACCTTGTAGGAAGCTGAGCACAAGTTGCAGTCTTTCATCATTCTTCATTTCCTAATGACTAATAATTGCATGTTGCAGGATAAACATAGAGGTTTCCTTACTTCAATACAAAATGAGAAAAGACTTGCCCTGTCTCAGAAAAAGACATTTATGGGTGGTTGATATCCAGGAAATGATTGGGCAGCTATGACACAGTGTGTGATTTGTGCTGGGGCTGTTTAGGTTGGAAAGGAGGAGGCTGAGGGGTAGACCTCATTGCTGTCTACAGCTACCTGTTGAGAGGCTGGTGCTCATCTCTTCTCACAGGTAATTAGGACAAGAGGGAATGGCCTCAAGCTACAACTGGGTAGGTTTAGACTGGACAGTAGGAAACATTTGTTTCCCAGCAAGAGTGGTCAGGCATTGGAATATGCTGCCCAGGGAGGTGGTTGAGTCCCCAAGCCTGGATGTGTTTCAAGGTGGTTTGGATGTGGTGCTTAGGGATATGGTTTGGGAGTGAGCCTTGTAGAGTAGGGTTCTGGGTTGGACTTGGTGATCCTGAGGGTCTTTTCCAACCTGAATGTTTCTGTGATTCTGTAAGGAAACACATCTGTTGTTTTAAAAGCATATTTTAACCTGAAGGTATCACTTCTATTCCACTACAGATTTTTAGATAGCTAATAAAATTTGTGATAATTCTGATACATCCAGAACTCAATGGACTTGGGGGCTGAAAGGAGTTACTATGTTAAGCAGTTCTAGAAAATGTATGTCTGGTAAAAATTAGATTATGTTCACCAGGACATAATAGCTGATTCTAATTATTAGAAAGGCTTATCCCTGAGGCTGGTGAATTTCATGTTTAATATACCTTTATGGTGCTGATATTACTAACACCACAGGCAAACTCAGGCTAAATTCACAAAATGTTTTAGCTGAAAACAAAATGCATAAGCAAAGGAGATTATATCCTCCTTTTTTTTGCAGTCAATTAAGGGATAGAAAAGGAATGGTCTATCTTTTAATTCTTTTCTCATGGATTTGCACCCAAATTTACCAAAAAGAAACCCAGAGATCATACTCAGATATTATGGTAAGGAACAAATTCAGCCCTCTCTGGAACAAAGTTCCCATTTTCCATTAAATTTGGAAAACTGTTTAAAGACAGAGCTTATTTACAGGGTGGGAGACAAAGAGTATTTGGTGATTAAGGTTATCTCACCAGAGAGGTGGAATATCTATCCAGCAGCTCAAATTCAGGTGATTCATATGTAAGGGAAGAGCTAAAGTACATAATAATCAATTTTTTAGAAAGAAAAAAAACAACTACAGCATCAAACAAAACAAAACAAAATAAAAGGATGAGTCAACATGGATGGATTTTTTCCCCCATGGTATAAGTTGAAATATCAATTATTCCCTTATCCATAATTACATTCTCTACATTGATGTTCTTTCTTTTCCACTTACTGCTTAAGAATGATTCAGTTTAATGCCTTAAATAGTTCCTAATGCCAATCTCCAACTTTTAATTCCTGAGAACTAACAAAAGAAAAGAAAAAAACAAAGGTATACATTCATTTAAAATAAAGTCATGTCTGTCCATGAGCTGCCTAATGAATAAAAGCAAGACTTACAAATCCATCATCATTAGAACTCTCCTTCAGTTGTTCTCAGCACGCTCCTGATATAACCTCTGTACTCCACTGATCACAGCAAAACAGATATATAGACCTGCACTGGAATTATCTCCCTGCTTCTGCCACTTGTGCAAGGGAGCATAATTATATGCTGCAGAAAATGAATTAATGGAATAAATGAAGTATGCAGATATCTGTCAGCCCTGACAAACAACTTTGCTGTTCAATTAGCGTAGCTACATCCCTTATTAAAGAACTGGGATTACTCATCACGCTGAACTGCTTTATTTATTTAAGATGCTCATTTATAAAACAGGCCTAGAGAAGTATCAGCTTGTTCCCCTGAAGCCTCTTAGAGACAGAAGTCGGTGTGGTTAGGTACAGAAGACGCTTTGTACGCGTTTGGAACACTGTGGGCCACATCTCTCATCCGTGCTGGTTTGCGAGCTGCCTCTTCACCCGTTCACATGATGTGACATTCCCATGGCAACTACTCCAGCTGCCAACATGGAAAAATACTAGTGGCTTGTTTAATGCATTTTAACTTAGCAGTGAGCACATCATCCCTTTTGGGGCGAAATCCAGACAAAGCAGCCATGGTCTGCAGTGAGGAGTGGCAGAACATACCAGAATCTGTGAGGAAAGAGCAGCCAGGGGCACCCTGCAACTCCTCAAAGTCTCCAAACTCAACTGGCAGCTTTTCTGAACACTCTCTACTGCAAAGCTGTGGACAGTACCATCAGCAGATGATTCCTAGAAAGAAGGGTTTGAGGATAATTACAGGCTTGGTGTCGGTGTTCACACAGGTTTTGGGAGTGCTGATCTATGACAGTGTGCAGAGTGCAGCACGCAGGAGAGGGCTCCACACTCAGGAGCTCTCCCCAGTCTGGAAACCTCCAGTCCCTGCTGCCCTACACAAAGTGGGCTTAAAACAGCAGTCCTCAAAGTGCAGGACAGGCTGAATATCCCACACTGACATGTTGGATGAAAAAGTGAAGCCTTGGTCCCAAGAGGAGCTAAGATAAACCTGGCCTGCAGTGGTTTGAGAATCAAGTTTAAAAGACTTCGTTGCCAGCATGATCACAGAGTCATGGAATGCAGTGGGTCGGGAGGGACCTCTAAAGGTCATCTCTCTCATTCCTGGTGTCCATCTGCACATCTGTTGGACTGTGATTTGTGTCTCACAGTGTCAGTAGCAAACACAGAAGAGGAAAGTAGAACAAAACAAAACAAGCCCCAAACTCTCAAAATTCAGTAGCTAACACAGAAGAGGAAAGCAAAACAAAACAAGCCCCAAACTCTCAAAATTCAGTAGCAAACACAGAAGAGGAAAACAAAACAAAACAAACCCCAAACTCTTAAGATAAGGACATATATCTATATCAAGGTTTCAAGATAGATGTATTATCAGGGAAAAATTATTTCTGACAAATTAAAAACAAATTTGTTATAATATATTTAAGAGCATTTATAAGCATAAATCAAGAATGCAAGAGCATTATAAAAATAAAATCAAATAATAAAATAAAATTAAAAAGAAATGAAACAAAACAAATAAAATAAATAAAATAAAACTATAAAATAAAAATAAACTAAAATAGAATTAAATTTAGAAAAGAGAAATAACTCTTTAATATTGAAATAGTTCTCAAACATGAAAAAATAAACAAAATAAAACTAAATAAATAATAAATAATATATAAATAAAACTATAAAATAGAATAAAAAATCAACCAAAATAGAATCAAATAAACCAAAACAGAACAAAATAAACCAAAATAAGAAAAAAAACTTTAATATTCAAATAGTTCTCAAATATTAAAAAAATAAATAAAATAAAATAAAAACTAAACCAAAATAGAATTAAATAAAACAAAACAAAATAAACCAAAACAAGAAACAAAAACCCTCTTTAATATTGAAATAGTTCTCAAAGATGAAACAAAATAAATAAAACAAATAAAATAAAATAAAAACTTTTAATAAAATAAAAAATAAACCAAAATAGAATTAAATAAACCAAACCAACCCAAAATTAAAAAAAAAATCTTTATAGAAAAAAATCTTTAAAAGTGAAATAGTTCTCTAAGATGAAGCAAAATAAATAAAATAAAGGAAATAAAACAAAGTAAATTAAATTAATAAAAATAAATAAAGTTATAAAATAAAAATTAAAGCAAAATAGAATAGAACAAAACAAAATAAGATTTAAAAAACAAACAAACAAAACCCTTTAATATTGAAATAATTCTCAAAGATCAGAACCCGACTGAACCATTCCTATTATTGATCCTTATCCTCTGCTGCCATCTGGTGGCTATTTAAATCAAAAGACTCTTCAATAGACTTGGACAGGAGTTAAAAAACTTACCAGGTGGGGACCTTTAACAAAATTAGACAAACCTGACAATTTTAAGGTGAATCAGCATGTTTTCAAGCAAGAGAGACTGACAGCAAATTTCCACTTAGTAACGTTAAGTGCACATCTTCTTCACAGAAGGGTGGAAGATGACAGAGTAGCCAGGGAAAGAATCATCTTCTTTCCCTCTGGAAGTTAGGTATTTAGCTTAAAGTAGTTGTGGCATTTCCCTTCCTGAAGTAATGAAGAGGAAAAGGACAAAACCAAGAGAATGCCAAAGGCAAATTCTTCCGTCTTAAAAAAGGATTTCCAGAGCAAATGGGATTAATCAGCATCTGGATGTGCCTCTGTGGTAGGCTATGCCTTTAAAAATTTTCCACAGATCATGAACAGAAAAGTGGTAAAATGTAAATAAATTGGGAGATGATCTGCTGGAGAGCAGCCCCATGGAGAGGGACCTGGGAGTCCTGGTGGGTCACAAGTTATCCATGGGACAGCAATGTGCCCTGGTGGCCAAGAAGGCCAATGGGATCCTGGGCTGTATTAAGAGAAGTGTGTCCAGCAGATCCAGGGAGGTTCTCCTCCCCTTCTACTCTGCCCTGGTGAGACCTCATCTTGAGTCCTGCATTCAGTTTTGGGCTCCCCCATTTAGGAGGGACAGGGACCTGATGGAGAAGGTCCAGTGGAGGGCTACAAGGATGATTAGGGGACTGGAGCATTGCCTGGTGAGGAAAGGCTGAGGGACCTGGGGCTTTTTAATCTGGAAAAGAGAAAACTTAGAGAAGGATTTCATAAATGTTTATAAATATCTGAGGAATGGGTGCAGCAAGAAAAATAATTTTAAAAAAAAGGAAAAGAGAGACCAAATGCTGGAGAAAATTATTGGCATTTTATGACTAGAAGACAAGGAGAAAATGGGATGATTCCTATAGAGTAAGAAACAGAAGCAAAGACACCTTTAGAAGACTTCTCTAGGTCAGGAAAATGGCCCAAAGCTGGATTAGCTTAGACAATACACCAGTATCAGCCATTCAGAATGGTGGCAGGAGAGGATGAAAAACACAAACTGCAAATGCATAAATCATAGATGGTAATGAGTGTTCTGCACTCTTCATATCCCCAGCCATGCCCAAAAGCCATCGGGGCTAATTTCATTGGGATTCACTGGTGAGACAACACTCAGTGAGTGACAGAAAACAGCACTGCTCTGGAGCATTAATGAGAAAACTCAAAGTCACTACAAGCTTGAATGAGATACTGAAGTTGATAGGAGTTGATCTCCTAGATGAGTCTGATTAATCTGGATTCAACTTAATAACACAACAGGAAAATTGCTTTTCTGATTTATTGGCATCTTAACAGAAGTCCTGATCTGGTAAGAAATAGGAATTGTTCTCTACACATTCCTGTGTAGAAATTTTTTCAGATTTGCTTTACTCTAATTTTGCTGCTAAACAGGAATAGATCTTCCTTTTTCTTCTTCCCTCTGCTTTCTGCTTCCAATTTTGCCTATTCTTTTCTGAATGGTTGTTTTTCATGTTCAGTCTGCAATAGCAGCTTCTGACCATCAGGGAGCTTCCTTTTTCTCTTTCATGCTGTGCAGGAGCAACTATCCTAAAGTCTGCCATTTAGGGAAACAAAAATTTCACCTGGAGTTCCTCCAGAATGGTCAAGAGTTTTCTCAGTTATGTTCTGAATGATGTTCAATCTCGATGACCTTCTATCCCTTACATTACTCCAAGTCTCAGTCCTTTAGAGTGAATCCAAATAAGGAACAACCTGCTGGTAGTTTGCTACCTATCTGGATTAGGCTGAGCTGCCATTATCAGACATAAACTTGGAGCACCTGTGAAGGCTGATGTGGAAAAAAATAATTATTAATCTAGGAGCTAAGAAAACTTTTCCTTTGCACACCACTAGTTAAGGTTCATTTCTGCAGCATGTAAAAATATGCCAGTTCTTAAGGATCATACTCAATAAAAGACTTTTGAAACCTTTGTTAGCACAGAAACTCAAATGTTAAACTCAGAAGAAAAATGTTTTCTTCTTCTTCTTCTTTGTGAGATCTATTATTTGAAGTATTTTAGGCATTAGAACTATTTTTAAGCCTCTTTCATATCATTTATCATATCAGAATCTTCTGGTGTCTTCTGAGAATAAAATGTCTCAGTAGGTTAGCAGAATTTATGTAACACTGCCACAGATTATTTCTTCCTAGAAGCCTGTCAGTTTTATACAAAGCGAGGACTGTGCAGACACAAAATGAGGGGATGAAGCTTTTTTTTTTTTTAAGTATTGTAATTCTTCATTAAAAGGTGTATACATGTATCACTCAATCAAAATCAATTAAAAACAAAATCAAAGAGAAGCAATCCCTGTAAAGCTTGGCCCAACCTTCCCTCCTTCATTTGACTTGCTTTAGTTATTTGTATTACTGCCTTTAAAAGAAATCATAAGCATTAAAAACACATTGTTTATCATGCAGGCAATAAGTCTATTCCCTCATTTTCTGCATTAAGATCTTTGGGTTCGTGATGCCACAGAATTTGTTTGCACAGCTTCCTTTAGGGATGGTCACCATAGCATCCGAGTGCCTCCTCATCGTTAAATTGTTTGGGTGCACAACCACGAAGCAAAGAAATGTTCTTCAGCTTTTACAGATGATGACAGAAGCAAAGAGTGGTTACACAAAGTTATAGAATAGAATAGGATAGAATAGAATAGAATAGAATAGAATAGAATAGAATAGAATAGAATAGAATAGAATAGAATAGAATAGAATAGAATAGAATAGAATAGAATAG
>VXBD01009643.1:1013-26170 GCA_013399975.1 Indicator maculatus | reverse complement strand
AGAGCAGCTCCAACCCTCTGATCATCCTGGTAGCCCTTCTCTGGACACCTTCCAGCATGTCCAGATCCCTCTTGTAACAGAGGCTCCAGAACTGGATGCAATACTCCAGGTGGGGTCTCACCAGAGCTGAGCAGAGGGGGAGAATCACCTCCCTTGACCTGCTGGCCACACTTCTCCAGATGCAGCCCAGTTTCTGGTTGGCTTTCTGGGCTGCAAGTGCACATTGACAGCTCATGTTGAGCTTCTTGTCCATTAGCACCTCCAAGTCCCTCTCCTCAGGGCTGCTTTCCAGCCAGTCCCTGCCCAGCCTGGATTTGTGCTTTCTTTTTTCCTGTCACTATCCATCCTGTTGAATGTGTTGATTTCCATGCTAACGATATGTGCCAAAGGGTATAAGCGTAGGAAGGTTCAAAGGTTTGCTATCTTCCTACATATAAGTAATCACAGAAACCAATCTGAACAAAAAAACAGGACTTAAATATCAAAGAAACCATTGAAATGTGCACAGCATGATAAAATATCCTTCCTGTTAGACAGTGAATCGTGATTGGGAGGTTGAGTTAAGGTTCAAACTACCAATGGCTCAGTATGCTACTATACTATTTTTGCTCATATGTATTCAGTTTAGGTGACAGTCTGCTTTTAAACCTGCAGGGCACTGTAGAGTTGCTAAAAAGAGACTAAGTAGGTCAAAAGAGATTTTGTAAACGTTTTTGAGCTAATGCATAGAAGTTATAATGCATGCCTAGAAGAATAAAAGCGCAGGGATCTATCAGCAGAGCTTTCACTAATACTTCAGAAAAATATTGCTCAGAATTCCAAATAATTCTGAAAATATGATAGGTAATTATAGGCAGTGCAAATCAGCTTTTCTAGCTGCTACTGAATTGATCTATGTCCTTTAAAAGGGCAAGACAAGAATTAGTCTAAAGGCCAGACCCAAACTGGAACTGCAGGCAGGAATTTAAAATTAGACTTGCATGGACCTTGGCAACCTTCCATGCTCAGATGCTGTCTGACCCTAAAGGTGTTTCTTTTCTTTACATATTTCAGTCCATTTATCTTTCAATTCTTCAGAATTATTCCAGTTTCACTTCAGCCTTCATAATGGTGAGCAGATTCCAGATTGCTTCGTGCCTATACCTAAACAAGACATCTCTCTGTTTGTTATCAGCTCTGTCTGAGTGGAATCTCAGCACAAACTTGCTCAACAGATGTCTTCACAAAGGACAGCAGCTAGGAAGGCTGTCAGCTCTTTTCATCCCCCTTTTAACCACATTCTCAGTCTTTAGACTATGATGTCAGAGAAAGTTCTCTCCATTGCTTGGGAGCGGCCACAGGTAGGTAGCTTCTTGAACACTCACCTGGCAATTTGGAATTCCACTTCGACCCAGGCAGGTTGAACATGTTTAAAGGTGGTTTGGATGTGATGCTTGGGGATATGGTTTAGGGGTGAGCCTTGTAGAGTAGGGTTCTCAGTTGGACTTGGTGATCCTGAGGGTCTTTTCCAACCTGAATATTTCTGTGATTTCAAGGTATAACTGTCTGTAACACTCCTCAACCCTCCTGGGGATTAGTCTGTATTTGAAGACTATGCTTGTAATATCTCTGTATCAAAGACTTGAAGCTACATTCAATAGAGACACTGTGAAACACTTCCAAGCAAGCTAAATCTTGCAGATGCTTCTCTGATCCATTTCATTTTGCAAAGGCTGCAGAAGTGTTCTCAAGAAACACAGCAGCCTTTCTGGGTGCACAAATATGTGGACACACAAACTATGTTGTAGGACAAGTGCTGGTGCAGAGATGACTTTTTCTTTTTTCTTTAAGGAAGGAAAAGCACTCCCCCTTCTCTCCACAATTAATAGGAAGAGACTAAAAATATTCCAATCATATATTCACTAGTAAATAAGTCACTTCTGCTGCAACATCAGTCATTGAGCAATCTGCTTCTCCAGAGCCTCTCAGGGAAAAAGGGTCTGCTCACAACAGGCAGCTGTCTCATATTGATCTGCATTGCTTCAATATCCAACCAAGAGCCTCACAGTGCTATTTTTTATTCCTATTCCTATTTGCTATTGCAGCAAAACCGCTTTTTAAACAGGCTTAGTAACAGTGCTGCGTTCAGAGGGAAGATAGCTAACTGGAAAAGATCTACAGTCTCCTTTGTAAGATGTGCAGAGTGAGCTGCAGCTCATGTTACTCTAACTGCATTAAATTCAGGCACTGCACAGAAGGAATGATGCAAAGGACATTTCACCCCTCCCCAAAATAGGTTCAGAATAGGATAGAGAGGACTCAAATATGTAAATATATGCCAAAACTGTAGACACATGGCAAAAATGTAGACACATAGCAAAAATACAGACATGCACTAGAAAAAATACTATGAGAGGCAATGAATTCTCAAAGCATGGTGTAGGACCCATAGTGATAGCTCCACTACAGTTCCATAGAGAAAATAGGACATAAACTTCCAGCAATGTTTTTTTTAACTCAGATTTTTTCCGTTTCCAAAATCCCCATGTAAAAAATCTAAGTAGGCTAGTTTTCCCTTGTTTGTTAGTTCTTCCAGTAAAGCTTGGCTGCACAGGGCTGAGTAAAAGCAAGAGAAAGCAAGCATCTCATTGCAAAGGGCACACACTTTATCAGAATGTGACCTGACAGCGAGGCAGCCTTTTCGCAGCACCACGCTCCCCTGGATGGACTTAGCTGGAACATCCTTTGCCTTGGGAGTTTCTGAAGTGAGCAGAGAACACAGGTGTTTTCATCTGAAAAGAAGTAATTCAGGTGTTAAGCAATTCCTTCAGAAGAAATGCTGACAGCTCTCCTGAGAGCTTAACATCTGTAGAGAGGTGTCACCCCCACCACCTCCCTTTGTGTTTTTTTTTTTTCTTGCTATATTTTAACTAGATCACATCTACTTTATTCTTCAGTATGTGTGGTGGGTGGAAATTCCCCCACAGCATAAAATTGCCAGACCAGCTCAGTTGGAAAGAAAATTTACGAGCAAAACTACCATCTAAAATATGGAATGCAATGACTATGTACAAAATATACAACATTTACATATATGTGCAATTTATAAACAGCACAGAACCCCCCCTGGACAAAACCAGGGGGTTACCAACAGCTTCCCTCTCCCTGCTCCCTTCCCCTCTGTACACAGGACAAGAGAAGAAAGGAGAAAAGCAGAGAGGGCTGTTTGTTAATACTCAGCCACAACAAAGCAATGCAGCCAAGGTCAGCAAGGCAGCAGAAGCCAGAGCTAGTACCTGCTAGAACTAAGAAACCTAGAGAGAACTAAGAACTAAGAAACAAGAGATAAAGTCAGTTTATGCACACTAACTTTGTTAGTAGTCAGACCAAAGGGATTATTTACACCTTATCATTCTTTTCCCTTTTGCATCCAACAGTAATTTATTTACATTCCATCACTTTCTGTTCCAGATCTGTGGAAAATTTTCAAGGTGCAGCCTAAAACTGCCAACAGCAGGTGAGGACAGTCAGCACCTAGCTATGTCAAACACAAATGACAGATTTGACTTGCTTCCAAACCAGATGGCTGTGGGACCATGTTAAAACCCTCTCTGGGTCTGGCCTATTAGCACATCCTTTCCATGCAACACAGGCAGCTTCTTTTGACAGCACAGTCCTGTGCTTCAGCAGGTACTGGGAAATTCCCATTGTTCTGAGATGCTACCTGTCTGTGCACTTCATGGTTATTTTAATAGCATCTGCATAGAAGGGCCACAAGGATGTTCAGAGGGCTGGAGCACCTCTCCTGTGAGGACAAGCTGAAAGAGTTGGGGTTCTTTACTTTGGAGAAGAGAAGACTCCTAGGAAACCTTATTGTGACCTTCCAATATCTGAAGGGGGCTGCAAGAAAGCTTGTGAGGGACTTTTTAGGGTGTCAGGTAGTGATAGGACTAAGTGGGATGGATCCAAGCTAGAGGGGGGTAGATTTAGATCAGATGTTAGGAAGAAGTTCTTCACCATATAAGGGTGGTGAGACACTGGCACAGATTGCCCAGGGAGGTGTTGCCTCATCCCTGGAGGTTTTTAAGGCCAGGCTGGATGTGGCTGTGAGCAACCTGATCTAGTGGAAATTGTGCCTGCCCACAGCAGGGGGTTGGAACTAGATGATCATTGAGGTCCCTTCCAACCCTGACAACTCTGTGATTCTGTGAACATTCTGAAGGTACAGTGAACAAGATGTTGAGCCTTCACTCACAAAACCAGAAGTAATATAAAAGCCACAGAAACAAATGTTTGCTTGTGGCTTCATTCACATCCAGAGTGCTTTGCTGGAGTTCTCTTGTGTCCTTGCAGTCAGTGTTGGCTAAACATTCACACATCCAAGTGTTACCTTCTTTTAAAAACAAGGATTGGCACTTCTCTTCTTCCTTTAAGAGATTTTCACATGGCAGCAGGTAAGCAGGAGGCTGGACTAGAGAACCCCTGGGATCCTTTCCAAAACTGAATTCTCTCATGATCCTGTGAACCTAGTCATAGTGAAAGACAAGCTGATGACTTTTTCACAGGTTTTTACATCTAGTCTGTTGGCTGTTGCAACAGTACTTGCACATGAACAATATCCACACTCCCACAGCCCAGTTCCTCACATGTCATACAAGGCAGCTGACACAAGCACTGATGATACTTCCATATTTCAAAACTCCACATTCCATTATGTTTGCAATCTTGATCTATCTTTTAATTTCCAAATGCAGAATCTCATGGAGACATTGTGCATTTTATCTTTTAAAGTATCAATCCATGTTAGGCCAAGTCCATTTACATTTAAACCAATGCTATTCTGGTGGCATGCTTCAACATTCAGCTGTGATTTGTCAGGGTGCCATGATTCTACTGAACTGTATGATTCATTTGCTACATCTGCCCGAGACTGTAAGGTTATTTGCCTTTGTTTTATTCAGTTCATTCATTTTTATCATTCCAATTGAAAAGCACCAAAATCTGAGTATAAAAACGAATGGGAAAGAGCCCAAACACTTTAGTTTTATCTCACAGTATCACAGTCTCACAGTCTATCAGAGGTTGGAAGGGACCTCAAGAGAACATCAGGTCCAACCCCCCTGCCAGAGCAGGATCACCCAGGGGAGTCTGCTCAGGAATGCATCCAGGTGGGGTTTGAAAGTCTCCAGAGAAGGAGACTCCACAACTTCCCTGGGCAGCCTGTTCCAGTGCTCTGTCACCCTCACTGGAAAGAAGTTTCTTCTCTTGTTGAACTGAAATATTTTATGTGTTCTAGTTTGAACCCATTGTTCCTTGTCTTATCACTGTGAACCACCCAAAAGAGCCTGGCCCCCTCCACTTGACCCCCACCCCTCAGCTATTGATAGACATTGATCAGATCCCCTCTCAGTCTTCTCTTCTCCAGACTAAACAGCCCCAGGGCTCTCAGTCTCTCTTCACAGGGGAGATGCTCAAGTCCCCTAAGCATCCTCATGGCTCTCTGTTGGACTCTCTCCAGCAGGTCTCTGTCTCTCTTGAACTGGGGAGCCCCAAACTGGATCTCACGATCTCTGCTTAAAAAGCTTCACATTTTCCAAATTGTAGGGGTGATGAGATAAGGAGAAATCACAGAAAGGTGCAAAAGAATAATTGAAAATTGTGTGGCAATAATATCACTGAATCTTCCTCAATCTGAGACATCTTATACAAATTTTCTCTTTCTCTGTGGTCTGCTACAGTTCTTCTTCACTTCTCCCTAGCAACAAGTGGGATGAGAGGGAACAGCCCCAGACTGCACTGGGGGAGGTTTATATTGATTATTAGAAGAAACTTTTTCACTGAAAGAGTTCTAAAACACTGGAATAGGCTCTTCATGGAGGTGGTGGAATCCCCATCCCTGGAGGTGTTTAAAAGCCACAGAGATGTGGTGCTGAGGGACATGGTTTAACACCAGACTTGGTAAACTTAGATGATGGTTGGACTTGATCTCAAAGGTCTTTTACAAATGAAATGATTCTATGATTCTGAAAACAGACTATACCTAAGATGATTTGTTACCATATGTAGCCATTCCCATTTCCCAGTCCAAATGACAGTACTGTCCTGTGGCCAAGGCTGTAAACTGTGAACACAGGGTACAAACACTCATTTCACATCACGACAAATGCAACCATATTAATTTTCTCTGTCTGCTCAGAAATTCCATGTAAAACTCTTGCTCAATAAAGTACCTTGCATCAAGCATGCCACACATCATCTTGATGAATCTTGCTGCTGTTTCCCCAATGAAACACAAAGATGGAGGCTAGCATTGAAGTGTGGTGTGTGTTTGATGAGGCCTGTCACAAGTTTTAAGTCCTTGATTTATTTGATGTCTGATTAGAATATAACCAGATCCATTTTAAAAGTGAGGTCAACTCTACTGTGTGAGATTAAAAGTTTGGAGGAAAAAAGAAAGAAAATCACATATTTCATACGTGGGAAGATAGAAGCATAGCCATCAGAGTCTAATTTTTTGTTGTTGTTGTTATTATTATTTATTATTACTATTGTTATTGTTATTTCTTTTAAGGCAAAGGGACATTGTGATTATGATTATTTGTTATTTATTATTACTATTATTGTTGTTATTTCTTTTAAGGCAGAGGGACATTATTTTTATTATTATTATTGTTGTTGTTGCTATTGTTGTTATTTCTTTTGAGGTAGAGGAACATTATAATTATATTTATTATTATTATTTATTATTATTGTTGTTATTTTAAGGAAGAGGGACATTCTTATTATTATTGTTGTTATTTCTTTTGAGGTAGAGGAACATTATTATTATTATTACTGTTGTTATTTCTTTTAAGGCAGAGGGATATTATTATTATTATTATTATTATTATTATTATTATTATTATTATTTTAAGGCAAAGAGACACAAAATGATCCCCCAGGTAAGGCTGTCCTCTGTAAATCAGCTACTTTAACTGGATGCTAATGTCTGTGCATTTTGCTTTCTGGCAGAGCAATTTCATTTGTTGCAGTCCAGTGGTGCTTCATTGAAGAAGGCCAAGTCTTTAATGCCATTATCTTGTCCCTGCTATGACAATCCATTCTTTAACTGAACAAATACAGAATGTCACTGGCTGATATTTTGAAAGTAAAAAGAGAAAGAGATGCATGCAAAACCAAAACAAACCCCACCTTGTCAAAGCTCTTCTGCTGCAATGTCTTGCCCAGCTGGAAATGGCACACAGTCACCAGAGTTCCAGCAGTAATGGTGCAGGTTGTGGGAATATAAATAGCAGATTAAAGAGGTACATACACTTACAGTTCTATAGAGAACAAAAAAAAAATATGAGAGGTAATAGTGACCTGCCAGCACCTGAAGGGGACCTACAAGAAGGCTGTAAAGGGACTTTCTCCAAAGGCCTGTAGTGAAGGGATGAGGGGCAATGGTTTGAAATTAGGGAAGAGTAGAGTTAGGATGGATGTTAGGAGGAAGTTCTTTAGCAGAGGGAACACTGGAACAGGTTGCCCAGGGAGGTAGTTGAGGCTCCATCCTTGGAGATTTTCAAGATCAGGCTCAATAGGGCTCTGGGCAACCTGATCGAATGGAAGATGTCCCTGCTCACTGCAGGACAGCTGGACTAGATGACCTTTGGAGGTCCCTTCCAAGACAAAGCATTCTATGATTCTATGATTATGCTATGATTCTATGAGTCTATGATTCTATGAGTCTATGATTCTATGATTCTATGATTCTATGAGTCTATGATTCTATGAACTGCAAAGCACAAGCTCTGTTAAGAGCTGGATAAAAACTCAAGTCAACAAGATGGCAAGCTTGTACCAGCCAGAGTGTCTCTTGCAGGTAAGTAACAAGGTTACATGATAAGGCAAAGGCTAGATTACTTTCAAGAAATGAGAAACACATTAGTCTATTTAGTCTTGAGAAGTGCTATTTAGTCTGGAGAAGACTGAGAGGGCATCTGATCAATACCTATCAATATGTGAGGGGTGGGTGTCAAGTGGAGGGGGCCAGGCTCTTTTTGGTGGTTCACAGTGATAAGACAAGGAACAATGGGTTCAAACTAGAACACAGAAGATTTCAGCTCAACATAAGGAGAAACTTCTTTACAAAGACGGTGACAGAGCACTGGAACAGGCTGCCCAGGGAAGTTGTGGAGTCTCCTTCTCTGGAGACTTTCCAACCCCACCTGGATGCATTCCTGTGCAGACTACCCTAAGTGATCCTGCTCTGGCAGGGGGGTTGGACCTGATGATCTCTTGAGGTCCCTTCCAACCTCTGATACACTGTGAGACTGTGATTAGTACCCAAGCAGTTACTACCATACATTGCAACACCTTTATCACAGGCAAAACAGAGACCATAACCATGTCCAAACCTACAAGCTCTGAAGTTGAACCCTAACCAAAATAGTGATAGTCCATGATGATAGAACAACTCACAAAATCAGAAAGCTTTCCAGGAAAGGAAAGATAATGGCCTAATGAAAAATATTTTTCCATGTTTGTGTGTCAGGAAATTTGGATGGTTGCCCTTAAAAACACAGAGGAAATTCAGCCCCCCCTCTTTGGAAGACATTTTCCTCAAGCTGCCACTCAGTATATTATTATTATTATTATCATTATTATTATAATCATTATTATCATTATTATTATATTTACCAGAAAAAAAATACAACTGACATTTGAGAGCAGGGTGTGCAAGTTTATATGTCACTTTGATCTTAAGTAAGCCACTTGAAGAGACTTCTTGTCTCCTTGGAAAGGGACAGAGTCAGTGATCTGAAGTGAACCAAACGTGCATTAGACATAAGGAAGCCCAAAGAATGATTATCACAGTGAGAGGTATGGATAGAACATGAACAACTTGCTCATAAAGAGTCCTGCTTGAAAGAGTAAAACTGTCTGATGGGGTGGGATGAGAGGTTTCTCTGCCTAAAGCAGCAGCCAGGGAATGCTTGAAGAAGGGAGTGTTAGTCTAGAGATATAAAATACAGAAAGGCAAAGGAAATAAACCCCCCAACTTTATGAAAATGGTGAGGTCTGTTGACAATGAGAAAGAATTTCTGCAGCACCACTACTCTGTAATGTATTTGTTACATTGAGGAGAAAGTACTACTTCCTTTCATGTTGTATAGCAGTAGTAGAACTGACTAAAATAAGTGTACAAGGGCATAACTCTTCTTTAAAAAATGAGAAAGAAAACTACCATCCATATCATAATGCTGTGAGCTTGCCACTGTGACAGTGAGAATATCTTGCTCCCCTTTTTGCTCTTGCAACCAAAGTTAAAGGAACTTTCCTTGAGGCAAGAGTTAGAGCTGCTCTTTCAACTTGTTCCTCTATTCACTTGAGAGTTATTCTTTCCTGATTTTCCTTTCTCTTTGGTTTTTAGTTGGCGGGTTTTTTCCTCTTCTACCCTGTCCATTCCTTTTTTACTCTTGCCCTTACAATTTTTAAGAATGATGCATCAAGAATTTGAGTGGCTTCTGCTTTCCCCTCCTAAAATATAGAATGATAAAATCCTAGAATGGTCTGGGTTGGAAGGGACCTCCAAAGGTCATCTAGTCCAAACCCCTCTGCAGTCAACAGGGGCATCCTCAACTAGATCAAGTTGCTCAGAGCCCTGTCAAGCCTCACCTTCAGTATCTCCAGGGTTGGGGCCTCAACCACCTCACTGGGCAACCTATTCCAGTGTTCCACTACACTCATGGTAAAGAACTTTTTCCTAACATCCCACCTAAATCTGCTCTTCTCTCATTTCAAACCATTGCCCCTCATCCTACCACTGCAGTCCTTCATAAACAGTCTCTCTGCAGCCTTCTTGTAGGCTCCCTTCAGGTACTGGCAGGCTGCTATTAAGTCTCCCCAGAGCCTCCTCCTCTCCAGGCTGAACACCCCCAGCTCCCTCAGCCTGTCCTCATGGCAGAGGTGCTCCAACCCCCTGAGCATTTTCCTGGCCCTCCTCTGGACCCTCTCCATCAGGTCCATGTCCTTCCTGTATTGAGGGCTCCAGACCTGGACACAACACTCCAGCTGAGGTCTCACCAGAGCAGAGCAATCTGACCCAATCTGCCCATCAGGCAATCAGACATATCAGGTGGCTTTCTTTCCTTCTGGGACCTCATAAAGACTGATGTTAGGTTATGACCTCCCTTCACCGGAACCTCCACCAGACTGAGACCAGTTAGAGAACTCAGTTCTCTCCTGTCTGTCTGATTCAGAGTAACTTCTGTGCAAAGAAGGCTTTCCACCTAAACTTTAGATTTCTGGAGACTTCTGTAATTTTTCAGTCCAGTGCTTTTTCTGAAAGCTAACTGAGCTTTTCATTTTCTGTAGGTTCTGGAGCAGTGTTTATTTTGGACACAGTGCTTTTTAGTCTGTGCAGATGGAACCACTGCTTCAGATGAGTGTTTATAAATAAAGCTGAACACAAAAAAACCACCCAAACACAAGAATACCCTTTTGGAATAGGGCTTATTAACATTTTGATGGCTTCTTTATCCTGGGAATAGCCTTTTGCTTTTGGCCTCTTTTTTCTATTCTCCATCCTGAATCTGTCATCTTTCTCTAATAACTAGAATTTATACTGAGCAATCAAGGCTTAGGTTGTCAAGGCAAAAAAAAGAAGAGTAAAAATGAGTTATCCCATGCCCTCCCTGCAGATAAGAATAGCAGACATTTGCTTTATATATCATGGTTTTAATATGTAAATTACCTGGAATGTCAGATTGTGAAGGGTGTAAGACAAGCTCTCAAACTTCCATTTTCCTAAAACCATAAGCAATTTCCTATAGGAATGGCACTAATGGAACTTTTGGGGAGGAGCAAAAATTAATTTGGCTGTGAGAAATAAAATTGAACAGCAGTGCTTGGTGACAGCAGTTGAACTTTCAAACCACCTACCAGCATGGTAGGTCTGCAATCAGAGAAATTATAAATATTCTTAGATTCCTGAATGTCATATATTGCTCTCAAATCAATACTGAATCTATGACATTAGTGGAGTTGAGGCAAGAATCATAGAATCATATAGGTTGGAAAAGACCTTCAGGATCAAGGCATGAGGACCTGGTGTTTAGGGACATGGTTTAGTGATGACCCTTCAGTGCTGGGTTGAAGGATAGATTGGATGATCTTTGAGGTCTCTTCCAAACAGATATATTCTGTGATTCTGTGATTTCAGGTGTACCCTACAATGATTTTCTGACAGTCATAATCATCTGCCTCACCTTGTCCTGGGTTAGATGCTTGAATTTCTCATCTTGAGTATATGTATGAAGGTTTTGGGATTGTGATGCTGGGAGTCCAGATATTAAAATATTCTAAGAATATTTCTGTTATTATATAAACTAACCCTTATAATGCTAATAATTTGTTATCTTTAGAAGCAGTGACAAATGTTAACTCTCGATCAGATGTTAGGAACAAGTTCTCTTTCTTTTCTTTTCTTTTCTTTTCTTTTCTTTTCTTTTCTTTTCTTTTCTTTTCTTTTCTTTTCTTTTCTTTTCTTTTTTTTTCTTTTCTTTCCTTTCCTTTTCTCTTTTCTTTTCTTTTTTCTTTTCTTTTCTTTCCTTTCCTTTCCTTTCCTTTCCTTTCCTTTCCTTTCCTTTCCTTTCCTTTCCTTTCCTTTCCTTTCCTTTCCTTTCCTTTCCTTTCCTTTTTCTTTGTTATTTTTTTCCCCAAAAGAGAAGCAGCATTACCCTGTGTTTATTGTTTTTTAAAGTGATGAATGCATGTTTTCGTTTTGGCTTTTAAAAAACAGGATGGTGCAGCAACACTTGTGTATATGAAGGCTGCACTGCAGACAGTCCCCTGGGAAGTGTTGGCATGCCTTGGAGCAGTTCAGCACTGATCTTGCTCATATTCATGCAGTTCACATTCAGGAACTGATGTTCCAGCCATAACCTCTGGGGAGAAAGCATGAAAGTCCCCTTGCCTCTAACTTCAAGCTCTTGATTTCTTCCACTGCTGGCACTGAATCCTAATTCTTCCACCCCTTGCCTGTCTCTGTGCTATGTTTTGATTCCAGGGAGCCTCTCCTTTAGGAGTTTTCTACAGTTCAACATTTTATGAATTTCTGAAAGAGGTCACTGGCATCTTGTTCAGCCAGAAATCTTAGTGGTGCAATTCTGCACTGCTAATACAATTCTTCACTTGCAAAATGATTTCCTAGAGTCAGAGGCAGTCAGCTGAGTCCAGTGGAATGGAAAACTAATGAGATAGATGCCCTAGTGGACCTGCTGCACCAAGTTATTCCATTACCACTGAGAGAAGAGAATAAAAAGGGAAGATACCAGTGAAATATCTATCACTAGGCAGAGTCTTCACTGTCCGTGGGACAAAACTAGGCAGGAATGTAAATACTTTGTTGCATTTGGGACAGTTTTGGACATCAGAACTCCTAAAACAAAGGCAATAAAATTCAGATTCATTAGTTTTAAGAGCAGGAATTATGCTTTAGTCTGACATAACCTAATGAGATCTGCAGAAAATGAATTTGTGCAGGATGTAGAGCTGAGATCCACACCAAACAGAGCTGAATTAGGTGGTAAGCTGTGAAATTTGTCATACTGTTCTCAGGAAAATGCAGTTTGTGCATTTTTCACTTTTATCCCAGGGAATAGGAAAGCTCTTGGAGGAGCTTTATTCATACAGCCTGTTGAAGATGCAGGAGAGCTTAGTGAAAAAGTGTGGCTCCTTGCTGAAACCCTCTTGGGATTCACATGCAGGGCTACATGGTAGCAATGCCTACAAACATCTCATTTAGGGGTTATGATCAGAAAACAACTAATAAAACTGGTGCATGTTGCTTCAATTTGAACAACAGCCAGAGAGTCAGTGGTTGTTGGAGAGATGGTGTGATTCCTGCCTGCTAGAGTGCCTTCTCCAGTGCTCACTCACTTGGAAAGAGGAAACCTCAGTTCACCACCTCAGTAATAAGTCACAGAATGGCTCTGGTTGGAAGGGACCTTAGAGATCATCTGCTCCAACCTCCCTGCCACGGGCAGGGACGCCTCTCAGCTAGACTCAGCTACTCAAGGCTTCCTCCAGCCTGGCCTTGAACACCCCCAGGGAAGAGGCATCCACAGCCTCCTTGGGCAGCCTGTTCCAGAGTCTCACCACCCTTGTACTGAAGAACTTCTTCCTAAGATCCAGTCTAACCCTGCTCTCCCTCAGCTTCAAACCATTTTTGAAGTTTTACTGTATGTTGGATAGTTACTCAGATTTCCTTCTGCATTCTTAAATTGCATAAACTTGGTAGTGAGCAACTGAGGATATTGCAGGTTATATTTCAGCACTTAGTTTAGAATCTTTCCACACTGAGACACGTTTCCTGTTTTCCTATTTATATCATCCCATCCCACACAAGCTCATGTTATTGTAATCCTCTGCAGGAAAAGGAGAAATATGACTAATGCAGTCATCCAGGAAGGATCAGCAGAAGGTATGAGAAGGCTGGGGTTTGTTTTGGTTTGTTTTTTTTTCCCAATAACCAGGTAGGGGAAAAAAGACAATTTGCTGCTCTGCTTTTAAGCTACCAAACCAGATTCTAATCAACTGGAAATGGGGAAGCCACTAACCAACAAAAATTATTTTGCATATGATTCACGTTTTTTATGCCTATCAAATATCATGATGTGTGTTTCTTCAGTAAATATTTCTTTTTTTTTTTTTTTTTTTTTTTTTACTTGGATATTAGATCAGGTTTGTAGAATTCTTTTTTTCAATGTGCAATTACAGCTTGATGAGAAACGAAATTTTAAAAGCCAGATGATTAAGTAGAACCAAGCTGTTACACTTGATGCTTTGGAAGTAGGAGCATCATCTGTCACTGCATACAAAAAAGGAGTGTTGTGAGATGTGCTCTCACCAGACTGCATGTTCTGAATAAACACATAGGGCTTGAAGTCTAAGAAAAGAGACCCAGCATGAGTTCATAAACAGGAGCACAAATTAAACAATCTCTGTTGCTGAAGATAAAGAGGATTTGAACCTGTGATTGTCACTGAAGGATAGATTTCACAGAACCACAAAATGTTAGGGGCTGGAAGCAACCTCAAGAGATCATCCTGCCAGGACAAGATCACCTAGAGCAGGTCATTCAGAAATGCATCCAGGCAGGTTTTGAAAGTCTCCAGAGAAAAAACTCCACAACCTCTCTGGGCAGCCTGTTCCAGTGTTTTGTCCACAGTGAAAAAGTTTTTCCTTACGTTCCTTATTTCTGCCAATAGAGACCAGTTGATGTTTGGCAATAATTTGTTTTTTGTTTGGTTTGGTTGGTTTTATTTTTCTAGAAAAGAATTTCAAGAAGGATGGGAGTGAACAGAGAGATTCCCATATACTCAGTATTAGCTCAGCCCTGTTCCCACAAAGCTTGATGTTAAGTTTTCAGAGTTTTTGAAAACACTTTAAGTGAATATTTTGAATATCCATCCAAAGTAACCGAGGGGTGGAATCAAGGAGGTCTAGTAGCTTCTCTTCAAGATGTTCATATACTGAGGTGAATAAAATTTCACTGAGTCAGGTTTCTGTGTTCAATGTGTGGCCTAACTTCTTCAGGAGAGTAAATTTTAGTGGCAGCATGCATTTTTTTCTATGCTTGCCTTCATTATTGCCTGAGAACACACTGCTGAAGTTGAACTGTCAACGGGGAAAGGCGAACACTTGAATTCCCATAAATCATTTCAAACCCAAAGAACAGATGGTGCTCAGAAGCAGCACCACAGCCTGCTGCTCCCTGAGATTTGAGGAAGGCCCTGTAGCTCTCCATGGAGAGCAATTTTATTTTGTTCACTTCACCCAGTAGGCATGAGTGGTTTAAAAAAGAACAAAAAACGTCATTTCAGCTCCTGAAGAGAACATAAATACTGACTGCAAAAATCATACTTTATACTTTCTGTCCTTTAGGTTAAGACTCACATCTCATGGATATTCAGGATATACACTGCGTGTCTTCAGAGAATCTTCTAAATAGTAATTTCCTAAAAATCCCCATTTTCTTGCACTGTTTCAAATGCTTACACCAAGTCTAGTTGAGAGGCATCCTTGCCCTTGGTGGGGAGGTTGGAGCAGGTGATCTCTAAGGTCCCTTCCAACTTAAGCCATTCTGTGATCACCCAGGGTAGTCTGCACAGGGCTCTGTCACCCTTACTGCACACTGGGCAATCTTGAGTAGCAGATGAATCAATAGATAGAAAAATTATTATGATATACCTGAATAATCCTGTCTTGTGTGGTATCATTAGATGGGTTTGCTCATTTGCAGTGTGAGGTCAGCAAGGAAAAATCAGCCATCTTCAGGCCAAGCCCTTGATGGAAATGCTTTGTTTTCCTTCCTGTCTCCTCATTGTTCCTTCATATTAGAGGCCTCTCTTTTGTCCAGGCCTCTGCAATTCAGCCCCTGGTTTCTTCTGTGCTCTACTTGCATGTTCTGGGCTCTGCCTTTGGTACTGTTTTTCCATCCCCTATTCTTCCTAGACCTATTCTCATGTCATCTCAGGTCCTTGTCTTATAAAAAAAAAAAATCTTTTGAATGTGATTCTATTCACTTGCAGTTTTTTTCATCTTATTCACATTATTGACTAATTTTAGTGGAATACCAAGGTAGTAAGTTGCTTTCTTCATGAAAATTTGAAATCTCTGTGCTTATAGGAGAGAAAGAAAATGGTGATGAAAAGTGAGCATGACAGTACCACTAAGTGCCAGCAGCTGCTATGGTTTGCAATAGCTTTGACTTCCCCAGTAATTTATTACCAGGATCCATAAGGCAAGCAGCAATACAGTTCCTAGTGCTCCAGGAGCATGTCAGGCCAGCACTGACTTCCAGCATGAACTAGCTCTCCAGAAATTAATTGCATCTCATTCAATTGTCTTCACCAGTATCTTAGTGAACAGGAACTAATATTTTGTATCTGTTATCACAGCCTGTGCACAGTACAGACATTTTCATCTCAATGTAAGTATCGTTTCTTTCACAAAAAATTTTATGATAATGGTTTTTGAGTTAGAAATTGCTTTTGTCATTAGTGACACAGGGCAGTATGGTACCTGCTTGATGAAGAGCATTTCAATTGTCACAAAGTGACTGTTTACTGCTGAAGTCTTATCACCAGTGATAGCCATTTTTTCACTAAGGCTGTGTGTGTATGAGAGTGTAACTTGTTTTCAAATTCAAAACAGTGCTTTAAATNTTCACAGGGGAGATGCTCAAGCCCCCTAAGCATCCTCCTGGCTCTCTGTTGGATTCTCTCCAGCAGGTCTCTGTCTCTCTTGAACTGAGGAGCCCAAAACTGGACACAGGATTGCAGCTGTGGTCTCAGCAGGGCAGAGCAGAGAGGTAGAAGAACTTCCCTAGCCCTGCTGGACACATCTTGCTTGATGCACCCCAGGATCCCATTGGCTCTCTTGGTCACAAGAGCACATTGTTGTTCCATGCAGAACTTGCTGTCCACCAGCACTCCAAGGTCTTTCTCTGTGGAGCTGCTTTCCAGCAGAGCAGTCCCTAACCTGTCCTGGTGCCTGTTGTTATTTCTCCCCAGATACAGGACCTTGCACTTGTCCTCATTAAACTTCCTGAGGTTTGCCTGCACCCAGCTCTCAGCCTGTCCAGGTCACGTTGGATGTCAGCACAGCCTGACAGGTGTCAGCCAAACCCCCCCAGTTTTGGTAGGTAGGTAGGCAGGTAAGTAGGTAGGTAGGTAGGTAGTTAGATAGATAGACAGAGATATGCATACTGGTTACCAGATAAAAACTGGGAATAACTATCAGAAAAAGACCTTTTAGAGAAGGAATTTAAATAGAAAAAAAAAAAACAAACCACAATGACTTGTAATGGAGAATAGTGGAAGAATATTTTAACTGCTGCTTATCACAGCACAATTAGGGAAAAAAAATCTGAACATGTAAATAAATAAATAAATAAATAAATAACTTAAAATTCAACCTTATATATATATTTCTCCCCAGATATAAAACTCAAATATAATATACCTTATTATATATGAGTATGTACTACGTTAATATCCCAGGCATCTAAATGGGCATCTCAAATACAAAAATGGAAAATAATCTTAGTTAGAAATGATGATGCAGACAATTGTTTAAAAAATAAAAATAAGATTAAGCAGTTGATAGGAATCACAGAATTGTCAGGGTTGGAAGGGACCTCAAAAATCATCCAGTTCCAACCCCCCTGCCATGGGCAGGGACACCTCACACTACATCAGGTTGCCCAGAGCCACATCCAGCCTGAAGGAAAGTGGACCATAGAAACAAGAACCATCCAAAGTGTATCAGAAGCAGGCATAACCATAACAGTGTAGGGATAATGCCATTCTCCTATCAGATAAAAACCCTAAAAGGATCAATAAACCAAAAAGAAACATTTAATCAGAAATGCTCAAATCAACATCTTAAAATTCTCCATCTAAAAGATATAGAAGAACTGGTCCAAAACTTTTCCACATTGTTGAGCTGTGAAACAACAGGAAAGTTTCAGAAAATCAAAAGTAAATAAACAAACACTTTGTAAAAGCCTCAATGAGTTTCCCTGAATAATTACTGGCCTGTCACCATGAGATTAATCCTAGCAAATGATGGGCTCAAATAATAAATAGCTGAATTGATGAATCCAATCACCATGGGCTTCTGGAAACTAGCTCATGTCAAACTAATTTATTTCCTAACAAGATTTGTAGTTGGGAAAGGTAACCACTGTTGACCTGTGTTTATACAAACCATTTTACTTGATTTTGCTTCAATAAGTACAGAGCCATCACTGCTTAATGGAACAACCATTATACTGATTAAATAAGTGCTGCCTGATGTGTCTCAAATGTAATTGTGAAAGAGAAGAGGATTTCTAATGATGTCTTACAGGACAGAAGCTTTACAAACCTCATCTAGGAGACACTTTGAAGCAAAATTTATCAAGCAGAGCCAGTCACAGGGTGTTTTGAGCAGAATCTGCTAGGACAAAACAGACAGCAAATAGCAACAGGATCCTTGAAGCTATTAGTTGATGATAAAATAAAACTCAGAGCAGAACTTGAACATTTTCACAGTGACAGCAGCAGCTGACCACAAGAACAGTTTCCAAGCAGTGCTAGCAAGCCTCTTATAATAGAGTCACCAGATAAGACATTTATTTTAGTTCAGGTAGGGAATTAATTTAGCAACACTCCATGACCTTTGTTTATCCAGGTCACCACCTGGGTAGCTGTATTGGCTCTGGTTGAGGTGGAGTTAATTTTCCCTTTGTATTGATAGCTAGAAACCTAGATTGGGAGCACATCAGCCTTTTGGCTACTGCTGAGCAGCACTGCACAGCACCAAGGCCTTCCCTCCAACATTCCCCAGGGGAGGGATCTTAGGAGGGGACATAGCTAGGGCAGGTGGCCAAACTGACCAGAGGGATGTGCCATACCATATGATGTCTGATCAGCAACAAAAAAGCTAAGAGAAAGGCAGAGGAGGGAGTGCATTCACTATTGCATTTGTCTTCTGGAGCAACTGCTATGTGTACTGAAGCCCTGCTGCCTGGGAAATGGCTGGATGGGAAGCAAAGAGCAAATCTTTTGGTTCCCTTTGCTCTCATGCACAGTTGTTACTTTTGCTTTATTCAACTGCCTTTATCTTGACCCATTCATTTCTTTCCATCCCTCTTCATCCTGCTGAGGAGAGGACCGATAGAGAAGCTTGGTGGGCACTTGGTGGCCATCCAGAGTCAACCCTCCAAAACAGCACAGGTCCTTTCTAGTCTTAAAGTCTGCAAATAATAAATTATTTCAGCCAGGGGCAGGTTTGAAGACTAAACAAACCATTCAGAGGTGAAAAAATCTGTAAGACTGAGAAGGATCAAAGAGAGACTAGGGAAAATTGATGTGCCCATGATCACAACAGCAAATATTAAGTGTTGAATTTTGTTGTGGAAGGAGGAACAAATGTGGTAATAATGAAAGTATTTTTTAAATTTCTAGTAAACTTAAAAAAAAAAAAGAAAAAGAGAAGATAGCACAAGATTAAATGGGATGTGGTGGAAGAGACTATAGAATTTTGTCTATGGAATTAACTACGTAACCCTACATTTATTACTCAAAGTAAACTGATGAGTACAGCAAATCCATTACAATAATTAGTCAATTGTAGTCTCTAGTTTTTTTCAAATGGAAAAATTAATCACATTAAGGATTAGTTCAGTAAGCCTTAAACTTAATTACCTACATTTATAGCCTCCATTAATAATTTTGTAAGTGGGACATTACTAAATTACATTACTAAAGAAGAGAGGAAAATTTAATTGCAAAGAAATATACCATTTACTACTTCCCTGAAATATTTTTTTCCCAAACTAATTAGCTACATTATGTAAAGTGTCTACTAAAAAATGAATTTTATGCATAAAGGTCTCAGACACATCTACTGGAAGGTAAGACACTGGAACAGGTTACCCAGAGAGGTGGTAGAAGCCTCATCCCTGGAAGTGTTTAAGGCCAGGCTGGATGTGGCTCTGGGCAACCTGATGTAGTGTGAGGTGTCCCTGCCCATGGCAGGGGGGTTGGAGCTGGATGATCCTTGTGATCCTTTCCAACCCTAATAATTCTATGATTCTACTGTAAGCCCCCTCATTTTTTTCCTCTGACAGGTCTCCAGAGGGTAGGTGAGAGGGAAAGAAAAAAAAAAGTGAAATTCAAAGCTTTTGATGTTTTCCTTTTTTTTCTGCTGAACAGGTTTGTTAGGCTTGAAGAAACAAGTGAGAAGTTATGGATTCCTGCATGAATGGTTTTACTAATCAATACCCAAATACAAATCAATACCAAAATATGATTCTGCTGCTAGAAATTATTAGGAAAGCAAAAGACAATCAAACAGAGATCATTATAGGACTGTATAAAGCTGTGATCCACTGACAACTTCAATACTGTGAGCAGGTCTTGGTCCTCTGTCTCAGCAAGTGAGATGTGGTGAGAGAGGGGCCAAGGAGGTGTGTATGGAAAGAGCTCCATGTGAAAAACAATCAGGTCAGTGAGATGTATTTGGGCTTGAAAAGCAACAATTAATAGTGGTTTACCAAATTAAGTCACATGCATTGTGGGTAGGAATAAATTGTTGACTCTTTCTCCTGAAAGAAGAGCAAAAGCCATAAAGTGCTGTTTAAAACAAATAAAAGGTTGATGACTGACAGACCTGTGGAACTCCTCATTCAACTCCTTGTTGAATGGATCTGGAGCAATTCCATGAAAGATAAATCCACCAAGAATTACTAATTGCAGCTCTTGAAGTCCATAAACTAGAATTAGTAGAAAAGAAGGAAAATTCACAGGGGAAGCATTCATATTCTTCCCTATGCATTCAGTCACTGTCATTGCTGAAGAGAAGACTTTCTGCTTTGACTTATATGGCCATTCAGGTTCTTTATGTGTGTGAAAGAGGAAAGCAACCCAAGAGAATATAGAGACAAATCTAAGCAAAGGGCAGAAATCCCCTGCATCAGACCATAACATCCTTACTTCCACATGGGATGAATTTGTGGACTTCCAATAGTTACCAAAACTACTGCTTTGTATGACTTCAACAATACCTGTCCTTCCACACAGCTTTTTACTGCAGGTTGGAGTCCTTGTTCTCATGTTGCTGCTCCAAGTTAGCCATCTTGTAGCTTCTGATTCATAATATATATCTTCCCCATTCAGCTTCTTTTCCACTGGAAGTAGCAGACAAAAAAAAAAAAACTTTTAAAACTGGACAAACTGATCTGCTCAGATTAAGGAAATAAAAAAAAAAAGGAACTTTATTTGATTTTTTTCCAGAGTTTCTCAACTTAAACAACCTCTTTCCTGTACAACACTTCTGTACTAGGATTGTTGGAAACAAAAGCCAACCCAAACTTCTGTGCTTCTTTGCCTTACACACAAAATATCTCAAACAGTTCCATTTGTGTTCCTCAGAGACACTGCCTGGAAATGGATATGGTAAAAAAAAAAAAAAAAAAAGTATTAAAACTCTGCTTATGTTATGCTTTTTTATGAGAGGAAAATGATTTTGAGATAAACTCTAGTTCTATGGTATCAGAACTTATGAAGCTTGACTGACTATAGATTAGTATCTTGTAGCTGAATTCTTTATTACCCAACAACTTCAGCTCAAGGTTTAGTTTTTTGGGGGTATTTTTATGGCTGAACCACACATAAGAAGGCTATGGCTGTCATTTATAAGATACTGTGATTTGAAAATTCAGTCCTTAAAGTTGTCCTTTGGAATACCTTTAACACTTATGGCTGATAGGAGCAATCCTTTCTTTTCTACTAGAAACAGTTTCTTTACTTGCAACTCTTTGAGGTAACAACAATCAAAATTATTTTAATTGTCCCTTCTCCACAGCTGGGTGGATCCAGCTTTCTGGCACAGACAACTTAATGAGAGAGAAAAGCAATTTAAATTGGGATTAATGACCTTGGCCTGATCTATGTCTGAAGGGAACTGAATAGAAACACCAAGGAGTGTGGATTGTGTTCCTCCAGATATGGTTCATATGCCCTGAGGAATGCTGTTGTCATTCTCAGGACTGTCCCATACACTGGGACCTCATGTATAAACCATGAAGTGCTAAAATGCCTTTTCTGCTTCCTGAAAATCAACCCTTGAGAAGAGACGGTGAGCCAACAGAGTTAAAGGCAAGAAAATGAATGAAAGAGATGGAGGCTGGAGAGAAGGCAAAGGGGGCATGATTGAGGGCAAGGAAAAATGTACATGAGGCTTTGGCCAAGCCTACATGCTCCCAGCAGCACCTCCTGCTGCAGCTGCTGAAGGAAAAACACTGGTCAGGGTAAATCATTCACCTCACCCAATGAGGTGTTTCTTGTTCATAACTGCTTTCAGCTACAGCTGCAGGTTATCCTGAAGTGCACATTTAATCAATGAAAAGATAGGGGTGAGTTCATTCTACTGAGTTATGTAAGATTTTGTTCCACAGATACATGTGGAAATTAAAGTGAGGTCACTTTTTTTTGTGGCTAACGAAATTAGCAGTATTAAGCTGAATATATCCTCTTTGATTTTCTTCAAGAAATGCTGGTGGGTCCATCCATCCCCAGCTTCCTGCTACCACTGCACACTGCAGCACAAAACAGGCATTGGGCTGCAAGATGTGACTGAGGCTTTTCTGACATAAAACTTAGCACCTTCTAGTTCACTAAACTGGGGCCTGTGTGGTTGGGAGGATGGCTGAGATTGTAGGAAAACAATGATGAATCTTAGATTTGCACTACACAAAGCCAGCAGACAGGGTTTTTTCAAAGTGCACAGGTCATGCAATCCCAGGCTGGCTAGCTTTCCCTTTTCTAGAAGAATCTAAACTCATTCTTTCAACATTTTGGCTAAGTTATTTTCTAAGTCTGTTTGTATTACTGTTCCTGTCCTCTGGAGTGCCTACATCTGGTCAGAAACTTTTTGAAGCTTGCTGCTCCAAACTGAGCTAGCTTTAAGAAAAAGTTATTTCTTTGCTAGGTCTGTCATGGGAAAGTACTAAGTCCTTGAAATGCCTGTACTGAGGGAAGCAGAACGACTGCAGTATTGCATTCCCATAAATATTCCCAGTTAATGCAACTGGGACTCCAACTGGTTTTGTAACTACCAAATACAAAGGAATGATTAGCCTCAGGCAGCAGATGGGCAGCAGAACAGAACAAATCCAGCCCTAGAAGACGAAAAACTTTGGGCTGTGCAGAAATAAGGACCAGACAATATGAGCATGCCACAATTCAGCTGCCACACAGAGATTTTGTTCCTATATAACTTACATCCATGGAATTCCTGAAACAAGGAGAGATAGAAGATGTGTGTCTTGGGAGTAGGTCTAATGAACCAGCAGCTACAGCAGACAGTTAGTGACTTCTCTACACTTACACCAAAAGAAATACCTGCTTCCCTGGGGAGCTTGGCAACACAGGGTTTGCTCAGACTTCATATACAAATTGGGCTGAAAGTCCAATGGCGTAGAGCAACCGAAAAGACACCGAACACTCAACAGGCCTCAGAAGCTGTCTTTTGAAGGGGGAGATGGACCAGGAGCACTTCACAGGATGGCTGTTGGTATTCACTATAAACACAGAAACCATCACAGGGAGTAAGTTCCCCATCTGCCTTTAAACCTGAGCTTGGGAATGGCTGATATTGACAACGTAGCTGCAGCTTCTTGCAACAAGCTGGGATTGTCAAAAACCCTGCTAAAGTTGAAAGTGAGCTGCATGCTTTCATTTTCCCCCCTCCTCTATTCATCAGGCCAAGCAGCCTGTGAAAAGATACCTATCTGACTTGAAATAATTATCTCCATGAATCCATCCCATCTGGTTTTTCTCTTTGTTTGTTTGTTTGTGTGTTTGGTTTTGGGGTGGTTTATTTTTTAGTTTGGTTTTGTTGTTTTGTTTGTGTGTTTGGTTTGATTTTGTTTAATTTCATTTCATTGGGTTTTGTTTGTTTATTTGGGGTTTATTTTGGTAGTTGTTTTGTTTAGTTTTCCTTTGTTTTAAATAGACATTTGAAATTAAATAGCCCTAATGTTTCTCTGGGTATCACAGAGAGTGGTTATCAGGTCTTCCTCTTCTCCTTGTTGGGTCTGTCCTCCTCTAATGGGACCTGGCTGTCTTCCATCATATCTCAAAGACAAACAATAATGCAAAATGAACTATCTGCTCTGTAGACTCTCACTCTTCATAATCTTAATCTTTTAGTGCAGAGGAAAAGGCACTTTAGGAGTAGATAAAATGGATTGATCAATGCATCACTGAGTAGAGCTCTGGCATCCTGCAAATGCATCTCCAGGCCTTGCATACTATAGACATGGCAGAGAGCACAATACAGCTTAGCAGCAATGTTTATTCTGATTAAAGCAGAGGTAATTAAAATCACCACATATACAGAGGCACTTACAGTTTGATATTAAAAAAAAAAAGAGGAAAAGAAACCAGCTTTGGTATGAAATAAGACAAAAATGTGGGATTAATTATCACTTTGATGTTGCAGACTCTGTACTATTCAAAATGCCTGTAATTAGTAGGTATTTATTCTCACTGCTAGTGGCTGAAAGGCATTGCTGCTTCAGTGATTTATCCACTCTTTGCCTGACAAAAGTAATATTTTAAAGTAAAATTATTTATTTATCTCATCTTTTCATACATACAGCCTGGTTTGGTTTTCTTTGTTTGTGTGTTGGGGGTTTTTTCCTCTCTTTTTTGCTGGTTTCTCTCTTTTTTGCTGCTTTCTATTAATCACTGAGTCACTTGTTTTTCAGGCAATTATTGTGAGGATATAGATATGTAGCATAACACTATACTTGATGGTTTCAAAGAACTGAATTTTGTCTGATTGTCAGTTATCAATGACTCATGTTGATTCAATGCCCCTAAGGAAAAAAAAACCCCAAACCCAAAACAACAAAACCAAACCAGAAACAGAGACACTAATCTAGAAAAAAAAATCAGGTCAAAATGTAAGTACTCTAAAACACTTTATACATTTTGGTGGAAGGAAAATATGTGCAGCATGAAAAAGATGGTGGGGTTTCTATGTTTATGAGGACACATCCTTAAAAGAGGTTTTTACTGTTTTTTAAAGAGTTTATGCAACATATGGATTAAATCACAGAATCACAGAATGTTAGGGGTTGGAAGGGACCTCCAGAGATCATCCAGTCCAACCCCCCTGCCAAAGGAGGATCACCTAGGGCAGACCACACAGGAAAACAACCAGGCAGGTTTTGAAATTCTCCAGAGAAGGAGACTCAGTCCCCCATCACCCTCACCATACAGAAGTGTCTCCTCATGTTGAGGTGGAACCTCCTGTGTTCCAGCTTGTACCTGTTGTTCCTTGTCCAGTCACTGGGCACCACCAAAAAGAGCCTGGCACCTTCATATTCACACCCACCCCTCAGATATTTCTAGACATTGATGAGCCTTCTCTTCTCCAGACTAAACAGCCCCAGGGCTCTCACTCTTTCTTCATAGGAGAGATGTTCAAGTCCCCCAGTCATCCTTATATCTCTCCATCAGATTCTCTGCAGCAGATCCCTGCCTCTATAGACCAAGACCTACTTTTATAGTCTACAATCTAGGTATCCAAGCACAAAAAAAAAAAAAAAAAAAAAAAATTTTCAATAAAAAAAA
>VXBD01009614.1:0-12340 GCA_013399975.1 Indicator maculatus | reverse complement strand
CAACCCCAGGTCGGTAATCACCCAAACGAGCATCATGGCACTGATTGTGTGTGATGCAAGACTAATGGAGGCCTTCTCCTTGGGGAGCAGAGGTGCCCTGGAGAGGAAAGGTGTGATGGGAGGGACAGGAGGTGTCAGATCTTTACAAGGCGCCGAGGAGCAGCTGGGGCTGAACCGGCAGCACCAATCCAGCCTGATCTGGCCCTAATCCCTCACTCTGCTTACACAGAGCAATCCCAGGCCTCTGGCAGAAGGTCTCTGGGTGCAAGCAGGTCACCTCAGCAGCATCCCAGCTGCAGGCCACAGGGCAGGAGTGCCCAGCATGCCTGTGGGCAGCGTGGCCACGTGCAGCCTGCTCTGTGTGGGTGCTGAGCCGGCAGCTCCTGGCAGCTCCTGGCAGCTCCTGCCCAAAGGGCTCCTGGGAGGGCTCAAGGAGGACCTCCCTCAGGCACAGGGCCAAGGCATCTGAGAGCATCCTGGTGCCCTTTCTGCCCTCCAGCTCCTCTCTGCCCCTCCAGCCATGGCACAAGACCCTGGTGCCCAAGCTCCCTGCTCCCAGCCGTGGCGGTGCTGAGCCCCAGCACCGTTGGGTCCCTGCCCCACACAGCAGAGCCTCTCCTGCTCGTCCCAGGGTTCTAAGTCACGGAGCCCCATATAGCCCTTGGCAAGCAGGGATATGGAAGTGGCCAGGGTTGGGGGATGCTCCTGAGGTGCCCCCAGCAGGGCCCCAGCCCCAGGGTGGTTGGGAGGGACTGGAGCAGGTGGACCTGGAGCTGCCCAGCTGCGGTGCCTCTGTTTGGCAGCTTGTAAAAGAGAGCTAATGAGAGGCGTGCAGGGCACGGGTGGGCAGAGCCCTGTGCTTGGGGCTGGGCAGCATCAGCAGAGGGGGGGATTAGGGCAGATGAAGGCTGTGGTGGTGACGCCAGATCAGCTGCAGCAGCCTCGTGCCTGTCATGCCCGGGTGTGTCACGGCGCGTCCCTCCTGTCCTTCCTTCCCCAGCACCATTATCATGGCAGTGCCCCCGGTGCAGAGGGTGGGCCTGGCTCGTTTGGGTGATTACCTACCTGGGGTTGGTGCCACCACCCCTTGGCCGCTGCCCCGGGCGCTCTGGGACCTGTATAAAAGAGCTGAGGGCTCCACAGCCTCTATCCAGCTTCCTCCGCTCGACTCTCCTCATCTCCTGGGTAAGTGCAGCTCCTGGAAGCCTCCTGGGGTCCTGTCCCTGGGCCTTGCCCAGCCTGCCCTCACCCCTGCTCCCTTTTGCAGGTCTCTTGCCTGTCTGAAAGATGTCCTGCTCCAGCCTGTGTTCTCCCTGTGGGGTGGCCGCCCCTGCCCCGCTGGCCGACACCTGCAACGAGCCCTGCGTGCGGCAGTGCCCTGACTCCACGGTGCTGATCCAGCCCCCCCCTGCCGTGGTCACCTTCCCCGGACCCATCCTCAGCTCCTTCCCCCAGTCCAGCGTCGTTGGCTCTGCAGGAGCCCCCGGGGTTGGGGGTGGCTATGGTGGCACTTTTGGTAGCTATGGAGGCTATGGAGGCTATGGAGGCCTTGGGGGCTGGGGTGGCTATGGAGGTTTTGGGGGCTGGGGTGGCTATGGAGGCCTTGGGGGCTGGGGTGGCTATGGAGGCTTTGGAGGCTGTGGTGGCTATGGAGGCTTTGGGGGCTGGGGTGGCTATGGAGGCCTTGGGGGCTGGGGTGGCTATGGAGGCTTTGGCTACGGGGGCTGGCGTCGAGGCCACCGGTACCTGAATGGCAACTGTGGGCCCTGCTGAGCCCCAGCCTGCTGCCAGCCATGGATGAAGACCTGCCGAGGTGCCCTGGCACCTGCCAGCTGTACTGCCCATGGAAGGACTCCCCTGCTGCCCTGCTCTGCTGCAGGGCTCTGATGCTGGCTCTGGGGCCAGCTCTGCCCTCCCCTCCTGTATCTCAGCTTCCCTTCAAGACTTTGCCTCCTGATGCTGGAGGCCGTGGCTGGATGCCTGCTGCCTTGGCACAGTTCCTGCTTGCTGTCCCTCTGCCTGCTGCCAGGAGTTGTGACCTGCCCTTGGCCACAGACCTGCTCCTCTCTCACCTCCCTGCTCCCCTGGAGCTGCAATAAAATCTCTCTTGCATCGCAGTGTTGACCCATGGCTGTTCTTGGCCCTTCCTTCTTGTCTCCCTCTCCTCCCAGACCTCAGAGGGTGTTGATCTTCCCTGCCTGAGTGTCCCAGGGTGGCCTCCTCTGGAGCAGTTGGGCTGTCTGGTCAGTGTGTTCCAGCTGGTGGTGACAGTCCCCCCTGGGTCCCTCTGAGCTCCTTCTGCCCTCCCTCCAGCACTGAACTCAACACATCCCAAAGACCACTCTGAGGAGGTGGCAGAGCCATGGGTGCCCTGCTGCAGCAAATCCTCTGTGCCAGCAGCCTGCTTGCATCCCCTCCTGGGCTGGCCTTGGCTCTGGTCACAGCTGGAGGTGGAGGGCCATGGAGTGGTGACCTCTGCAGGTGCAGAGTGTTGGCAAAGCCTTTGGGCCAAGGTGGTACTGGGGCAGGCTGAGGCAGATCCAGCCAAGGGTTCCCAGATTCCCTTCTCAGAGCCAGGGACTGTCCATGGGGATCCAGGCAGCTGGAGCAGGAGGCTCTCCGAGCAGGAGCTTGGACTGCACCTTCCTGAGGTCCCTGCTTCCCCAGCTGTCTCCTGCTCTGTTTGTGCCATGGTTGGCCTTGGAGAGAGCCACTTCTGTCCCTCAGTATGGCAGCAGCCTGGGCACTGCTGGGGAGCTCAGAGCAACTCTCATCCCTCTCCACACACAGCCAGGATGCCATCAGCTGGCTCTGGGTCATGCACCAGGTCCTGGCTCCCTGCTGTCCCCTGGGTGCCTGCAGAGGGCACAGTGGTGGCAGAGGGTTTTGGTGGCCTTCTGCTGGCTGCTGTGGCAGTGTGGCTGCTGTGTGGGCTGGGCTGTGAGGAAGGGCAGGGGCAGGCCAGGAATGCCTGGGGAGGGTCCTGGTCAGAGCTGTGTCCCCAGGCTGCTGGTGAGTGACACAGGCAGTGCTGGGGACATGTCCTTCTCCAGCTGTGGGGGCAAGAAGGGAGCAAATTCCTGTGAGGAGCAGTGGGACAGGGAGGGACAAGAGAGTGAGAAGGTGGTGCAGGGCTGCAGGGATGTGGAGGGGATGCAGAGAAGGCTGCTGGGGCCACACTGGGGGCATTCAGCAGCTCTCCTCCCAGCCCATGGCCTCCCAAGGAGCTGTGAGCTGGGCCTGTGCCTTCGAGCTGGCTCTGCTGGGCTCTGGATGCCCAGGGTGCTGGGGCTGCAGGCAGCCCCTGGGTGATGGCCAAGGCTGGCAGCAAGGTCACTGTGGGGTCCTGCAGCTCTCCTTGGGGGTGAGAGCGCAGGAGAGCAAAGTGGGGAGAGGACAGGGAGGGCAAGGAAGGAGCAGCTGCTGTCAGGGGGTGTGAAGATGTCCCCACTCTGGGCATCACAGAATCACAGAGGGTCAGGGCTGGAAGGGACCTCGAGAGATCATCCAGTCCAACCCCCCTGCCAGAGCAGGTCACACAGGAACACATCCAGGCAGGTGTTGAATATCTCCAGAGAGGGAGATTCCACAACCCCCCTGGGCAGCCTGCTCCAGTGTTCTGTCACCCTCCCAGGGAAATAATTCTTCCTCCTGGTTCCATGGAACTTCCTCTGCCTCAGAGGTTGTGCAGCTTGAGGGCAGGCAGGAGGAGGAGGCAAGGAGGCATCTCCTGCAGGTTGCCCTGGCAAGGCCCTGGGTGGGAGCTGCCTGGGACACGGATGGGAATCCATCCTGAGCCTTGGAATATTGGCTCTGGCTGAAGGATCAACTCGAAGCAAAATCAAGGCTGCAATGCAAGAAAGTTTTTATTGAAGGTGCAGGGGAGGAGTGGTCAGGGCCAGGAGCTGTACCCTGACCAAGGGCAGCTCACACCTCCTGTCATGGGGCAGAGAGAGGGTGGGCAGCAGGCAGGCAGCACAGGGCTGCGTGGTCAAGGGAAGGGAATCCTGACTGGATGGAGAGGAGGAGCAGGAGGAGTGCGGAGCTGGGCCTCAGGCAGGCACTGGGTGCAGAAGGTCCAGAGCCCAGCACTGCCAGAGGGATTCCTGCAGAGGTCGGAGTCAGGACGTGCCAGGAGCATCTCTGGAGCTCTCCTTGAGCTGTGGCTGCATCCAGCGTGGGGCTTAGCAGATCCCACAGCTGCCTCGGCCCCAGCCACCATAGCCACAGCTGCCAGAGCCTCCATAGCAGCCAGAGGCTCCATAGCCTCCATAGCCACAGCTCCCATAGCCTCCATAGCCCCCAAAGCCTCCATAGCCCCCAAAGCCTCCATAGCCTCCATAGCCCCCACGGCCTCCATAGCCTCCATAGCCCCCACGGCCTCCATAGCCCCCACGGCCTCCAAAGCCTCCCATCACAGGGGCTCCTGCCGAGCCCACCACGCTGGACTGGGGGAAGTTGCTGAGGATGGGCCCGGGGAAGGTGACCACCGTGGCCGGGGGCTGGATCACCACCGTGGAGTCAGGGCACTGCCGCACGCAGGGCTCGTTGCAGGTGTCGGCCAGGGGGGCAGGGGGGCACACCCCACAGGGAGCACACAGGCTGGAGCAGGACATCTTTGGCTTCAGGAAGGAGAGCTGCAAGACAAGGCAGAGCTGTGCTCAGAATCACAGAGCAGGAGGTGTTGCAAGGGAGCTCCAGACATCCCCCAGTCCAACCCCCCTGCCAAAGCAGCCCAGCACCTGCTCTGCAGCCGCTCAGGAGCCTGCAGCACAATCCCCTGGCACAGCTGCAATGCTGCTTCCCACCCCTTGCCCCCCTCCTGCTCCCTGTTGCTTGCTGGCCCACAGCAGACAGCAAAAGCTGCCCAAGGACTGGAGGCCAGTGGTGCCCTCAGGACGTTGGAGCTCCAAGCTGCCACTGCCAGCCCTGCCACAGCTCTCAGGCAGCAGCATCACTTCCCAGCCCTGTGCTGGGAGAGGCAGAGGAGAGCCAAAGAGCCCTGCAGAAAGCCTCTGCTGAGCAGGGGAAGCTGCAGGCAGGACCTGGCCTTACCTGGCTGCTCAGGAGAGTGGAGTGCAGGAAGGTGGATGGAGGCTGTGGGGCCCTCAGCCCTTTTATACCATTCCAGAGCCCCGGGGCCAAGGGCTGCTTGTAAAAATGCAGCTGATGGTGCAGCCAAGCAGAGAAGCTTCATGACACTGGGGTGAGGCATTTCTGTGCTTTGTCCTGAGAGCACTGCTCTGGAATCTGGAGCTGGGGATGTGGAGGGAGGGACAGGAGGTGACACAGCACCAGGACAGACCAGGGGCTTCTGTAGCTGACCTGGGGTGCCCCTAATCCCCTCTCTGCACATGGGCAGGGGTCCTGGGCCTCTTGCAGAAGATCTCTGGGCCCAAGCCGATCACCTCAGCAGCATCCCAGCTGCAGGCCATGAGGTAGAAGTGCCCAGGGAGGACCTCTGCCCACAGACAGGAGGCTGGCAGAGCTGACAGTGAGCTGCTCCCTTTGCTGCCCTTCTGCTCCTCCATGCACATCCCCTCCCTTGGATCTCTCCCATGCTCCATTCCTTGTGCAAGCCCACCCCCATCTCCATTCCCAATCCCATCTCCATGCCAAATCCCATATGCATACCCATTCCCATCTCCATGCCCATTCCCATCTCCATGCCCAGTGTGTCTCTGCCAGCCCCCTGTGTCTTTGCAGTCCCTCAGGACTGTACTTGGTGTGTGCCCAACCTGACAGTGCCATTGTCCTGCAGAGCCACACAGGCAGGCAGTTGGCAGAGATGTCTGTGGAGCCCAAGCTCATTGGAGGTGCAGCTGCTGCTGGCACTCAGGGCTTGGTGGCATTTGGAAGCCTGAGAGGAGGGCTGAGGGAAGGCCTCACTGACAGATGGAGCTAAAGCAGCTGCCAGTGTCCTGCTCCTGTCCTTGGCCTCCTGATGCTCCCTGCACATCTCCCCTCACACAGGTGCCCAGAGCCCCTCTGCCCTCCCTCATCTGTGCCCCTCTGCCCTCCCACCTCTGTGCCACCACTCCTCACACAGAGAGCTTCATCTCCTCTGCCCTGGGCACGACCACCAAGGGAAGTGTGGAGCTCCAACTCAACCTTTCCTGCAGTGGCAGGACAATGCCCAAGGCTTTAGGCTGCCCCTTGGCTGCACTGCTGCCATCCCCTCAGCCTGTGCCAGCGTGGGGCAATGGGTGGCACTTGGGAGCTGCCTGGCTGGGGTGTGATGGCTTCTTTTGCCCAAGCCCCTGCTTAGCAGCCTGTAAAAGAGAGGTAATGAGAGGCTGTGCCCAGGATTGCAGAGAGCTGCTGCAGGCTGCCCAGGACTCCTCCACATGAGGTCATGTTGGGGGATTAGGGCCAGGTTGGGGTTTGTTGGTGCCGTGAGGTCACCCCCAGCAGCACTCAGCCTTTCATGTGTCTGTGTCACCCTGCAGCCCTCCCACCACCTCTGGCTTCTCCAGGGCCCCTTTGCTGGCTTCTGTAGCCAATTAGAGTGGATGTGATTGGCTGGCATCAGGCTTTGCTTCATGAGGTCCACTGGGTTAGGGGATTAGCTGGCACTTGTGCCACCACCCCTTGGCCGCTGCCCCCCGGGCTCTGGGATGGTATAAAAGGGCTGAGGGCCCCACAGCCTCCATCCACCTTCCTGCACTCCACTCTCCTGAGCAGCCAGGTAAGGCCAGGTCCTGCCTGCAGCTTCCCCTGCTCAGCAGAGGCTTTCTGCAGGGCTCTTTGGCTCTCCTCTGCCTCTCCCAGCACAGGGCTGGGAAGTGATGCTGCTGCCTGAGAGCTGTGGCAGGGCTGGCAGTGGCAGCTTGGAGCTCCAACGTCCTGAGGGCACCACTGGCCTCCAGTCCTTGGGCAGCTTTTGCTGTCTGCTGTGGGCCAGCAAGCAGCAGGGAGCAGGAGGGGGGCAAGGGGTGGGAAGCAGCATTGCAGCTGTGCCAGGGGATTGTGCTGCAGGCTCCTGAGCGGCTGCAGAGCAGGTGCTGGGCTGCTTTGGCAGGGGGGTTGGACTGGGGGATGTCTGGAGCTCCCTTGCAACACCTCCTGCTCTGTGATTCTGAGCACAGCTCTGCCTTGTCTTGCAGCTCTCCTTCCTGAAGCCAAAGATGTCCTGCTCCAGCCTGTGTGCTCCCTGTGGGGTGTGCCCCCCTGCCCCCCTGGCCGACACCTGCAACGAGCCCTGCGTGCGGCAGTGCCCTGACTCCACGGTGGTGATCCAGCCCCCGGCCACGGTGGTCACCTTCCCCGGGCCCATCCTCAGCAACTTCCCCCAGTCCAGCGTGGTGGGCTCGGCAGGAGCCCCTGTGATGGGAGGCTTTGGAGGCCGTGGGGGCTATGGAGGCCGTGGGGGCTGTGGGGGCTATGGAGGCCGTGGGGGCTATGGAGGCTATGGAGGCTTTGGGGGCTATGGAGGCTTTGGGGGCTATGGAGGCTTTGGGGGCTATGGAGGCTATGGGAGCTGTGGCTATGGAGGCTATGGAGCCTCTGGCTGCTATGGAGGCTCTGGCAGCTGTGGCTATGGTGGCTGGGGCCGAGGCAGCTGTGGGATCTGCTAAGCCCCACGCTGGATGCAGCCACAGCTGAAGGAGTCCTGCAGACAAGCCCATGGCACATCCCAACCCCAGCCTCCGTGGAAGCAATTCCCCTTGGCATTGCTGGGCTCCACGGCTTGGGTCCCCTGTGTCCGCTTGGTGCCCAGCTCTGCCTCCCTGCTGCCTGGCCTGAGCATCCCTTCTGGACTCTTCTCCTGATGACAGAGATGTGGCCTGGAGGTCTGCTCCTGCAATATGGCTGACAGCCACTGTCACCCTGGCCTCTGCCAGGGCTCAGGGAATGGCCTGCCCATTGCCAAGCTTTTCTCCCACCCTCCTCCTTCCCTGGGGCTTCAATAAAATATCTCTTGCATCACAATGTTGATCCATGTTTTTTCTTGGTCCTTCCTTCTTCTCTCCTTGTCCTCCCAGACCTCTGAGTGTCTGGAGGCTGTGTGAGGTGTTTGCAGTCAGCCAGGAGAGCTGACCTGGCTTGGGGTGTCCCAGACCACCCACAGCATGCTCAGTGCAAAGGAGATATTTGGCAACCAGAGGAACTCTTCCTGCTGAGATCCTTCTGCTGCCTCTCTCCAGGACCCTCTGTCCTGTGCACTGTGACCACTGCAGCTCTGCCGGGCCTGGCCCAACTTTGTTTCACTTTGGCTTTGGGATCACTTTGGTTGTTTCCTTAAATCCATTTTCCTTCTAGCCCGTGGGTTTTCTGTGCTCTTCCCAGCTCCTCTTCCCTCCTGAAGAGGATCACTGCGTGGTGAAGATTGGCTAAATGGAGATTCCCTAAAGGCTGCTCTGGCTGGGTTGAGTAGGGGTGGCACCGGGGGCTGCTCTGATGGATGGTTTTGGGTGGGGGGTGCCACGGTCTGGCATGGGCAGCAACTGCGAGCGGCAAGCCTGCGCCTGGCATAGATGTTGGCAGAGAGCTCTGCGAGCCTGGACGCTGCCAGGGGGGAGCGGCAGGCAGGGCGGCAAGCGGCGCCGCGGCGGCAGAGGTGCCTGCAAGCCTCGGGGGCTCCGTATCGGGCACACAGCCTCCTGCCGGCTCTGGCGGCGACTTCAGCGGCTGGCCCCTGCCTGATACGGGTGGCAGTGGCCGCAGCGAGCGGCGGCAAGGGTCTGCTCCCCCTTGCTCCCTCCCTCCGTCCCGCACCTGAGTCTGCGGTGCCGAGCGCAAGCGGCAAGGGGAGCCGCGAGGGTGCCCTCACCTGCCTCACCCTCCTGCCAGCCTGGCAGCAGCCACAGCAAGTGGCCCCATCCCGGGAACAGCGCCCAAGGTGGCAATAGCCTGGCAGAGCCCCCGGCAAGCTCCGTGGAGGAGACCTCTCTTACAGGGGCTGCTCCCCCTGGGTGGTTCACATTGCTGCTGCCGGGGGGAAGGACGGCATGGGAAGGAGAGAGTTTGATGAGGAAGAAGAGAAGGGTAAGGCAAATGTAGATGCAGGGACTGCCCACGACACAACCAACGGAGCCAGCAGCTGGCACAGCGGTAAAGCCAGAGCCTGCAGAGGGCACTGCTGCGCAACCAGCCTCCGGGCACAGCCAGCAGGTGGCGCTCCAGACACCACCTGCCCCACAGCCACCTCCAGCTCCTGCCCCACGGCCACCTCCTGCTCCTGCCCCACAGCCACCTCCAGCTCCTGCCCCACGGCCACCTCCTGCTCCTGCCCCACAGCCACCTCCAGCTCCTCCTCCTGCCCTGCTCAGCCAGGTGCACCTCCTCCCATACCACCAGCAGGGCAGCCTATGCCGAGTAAAGACCCCTGCTGCCAAGGTGCCCTGTTAGCAGCAGACAGCCCTGCCAATGAGGCACTGGTGCCCATGGACAGTCCTGGCCCGGCAGTGCCTGTGAGTGGCTCTGACCCTGCAGGGATTCCTGCCAGGGTGGTTCGGGATGCAGAGGTTGCAGCCATCGAGCAGGTGGATGAGAAGCTCAATGGGAAGACAGAAGTTGACTGGAGAGGTGACAAAGCTGGAAAAACTGGAAGGGAGGATTGGGAAGGTCGAGACAGCTGTGCCTAGATTGGAGAGGGAGGATGACACTTCCCCAGCTCCTTCTGCATGGGTCTGTGTCACAGCCACCAGGGAGAAAGGTGCCCCCAAACAGCCAGCTCAGGCTGGGCCCTGCCACTCACCACAGGCAGAGTGGAACCACCTTCATGACCATGGTAAGGACATGAACTGGTGGCACTGTAAGGCCACCTCTGAGCTTGCAGCCAGGCCAAACGAGCTGCTAGGTGGCAGCACCAGGAGGGTAGCTGTCATCGAGACAGTTCATCAGAGCTGGAGGGGCCCTGCCTCCAAGCAGAGGGAGGGAAGGGACTGCTGGACCTGTTGGACTGTATGGAACTGGTGGCTTGGCAGGTTGAAGAGATGGAGCCTGCCTGTGATAGAGACATCTTCGCTCCTGCACACGTTGGAAGCTGAGAATCCGAAGGAAGCCACAGATTGCTTTTACCTGGAGGGGTGGAAAGAGTCACTGGACTTAACTGCTTGACTCCCTTGCCCCAGGGGTGGAAACACCACTTTGGAATGGTCATGGTCTGGGACTGATCCAGGTCGTGGTGTTCCAGAGAATCTGCAGTGAGCAATCCTCTGTGTTCTGCAGAGTGACCTCACTCTGAGTGAGGATGGACAGGGACTGCTCCTTGTGTCCATGGACTGCTCCTTAGTGTCCCTTGTTGGATGTAGACTGTTGCTGGGCACGATGCCAACTGTGACTTAAGCTGGAAACACTGAGGGGAACTGATCTTAGCTTGGTGGGCTCATGATTTCCTCTGCTCACCTATTTCATCTCATCTGAGCAGAGGAAGAACTCTTTCCTGATCCTGAGGGATGAAGAATTATCTCCTGCCTGGACTTTACTGACTGTCATCTAGAGACTGTTTCTTGATTGATGCTGTGTTTGATACAGGAACTATGGAATGAAATAAAGGCTGGAATGACAGGGCTGGACATGGGTGCCTTTAAGAACCACAAAGATGAGGACCTCCAGGAGGTGAGGAGCATCCAGGGCTGCACAGGACGTTGCAATGTTTGTTGTTTCATTCCCAGAATGCTTGCATATGGCCTTGATAAAGGGACAGCACAAGCTACCTCTTCCCCTTCTCCTCTCCCTGCTCTATTCTGGCCTGGCTCCCTTATCCCCTCTTCATCACGGGGGAGGGTTTTGTCCTGGAGCAGCCTCCTGGCAGCCTGGGCAAAGCTAATTTTCAGCTGAGTCACTTTGGGCCTGGGATGTGGGCCTGGCTTGGTGGGCAAGCCCCAGCCCAGCACACCTCTCATTGTCTCTCTTTTACAAGGTGGTAAACTGAGGCACGGCGAGGCCAAGCCGAGTCAGAAGCCATTCCACACACTCAGAGTGGCTTCCAAATGCCACCAAGCCCTGAGTGCCAGCAGCAGCTGCACCTCCAATGAGCTTGGGCTCCACAGACATCTCTGCCAACTGCCTGCCTGTGTGGCTCTGCAGGACAATGGCACTGTCAGGTTGGGCACACACCAAGTACAGGGCTGGCAGAGACACACTGGGCATGGAGATGGGAATGGGCATGGAGATGGGATTGGGCATGGAGATGGGAGTGGCATAGACATGAGATTGGGAATAGAGATAGGAATGGGCATGGATGTGGGAATGGGCGTGGAGATGGGAATGGCATAGACATGAGATTGGGCATAGAGATGGGAATGGGCATGGATGTGGGAATGGGCATGGAGATGGGAATGGGAATAGAGATGGGAATGGCCTGGACATGGGAATGGGCATGGATGTGGGAACGGGAATAGGCAAGGGAAGGGCATGGATGTGAGAATGAATATGGCAGCCCTGGCAGGCAGGCTGGAGGCAGCTGCTGACAAACTTGGCCCTCAGGTCATCAGCAGACCTGAGCCCCGAGGTGCCCCCAGGTATTCCTACACTTACTCTTCCCAATGGACACATCCCTGCAGCTCGCAGCGCTCCGGGAAGCGTTGGACACCCTGAGCGCAGCCACCGCCCGCAGCTGGAGGAGGCAGCAGAGGAAGCTTCCAGCTGCCGGTGGAGGGAGGAAGCTGCTCCGCCCCAGCCCCACAGCTGCAGCTCCAGCGGCACAGAACCAGAGCTGCAAAGCTCAGCGCCTGCAGAAGGCAGCCCCAGGCCTGCGTTTTCTCCTTTTGCCTTTACTTTAGACCTCTTCCCCTCCGGCTTTAGGCAGCTGCTTCTGTTGTGCTGTGTCTTGTCTGGGTTCTATTCGTGGCACTGAAGCTAGAGAGGTGTCTGTGGCATGCCAGGAGCTGCACACTGCAGCTGCACCAAAGGAGAAATCAGGATCCCTTCACACAGGAGACTGCAGCACTCTGAGCCTGGGGATCAGCCAGAGCCTCGCTGAGCCCCTGGAAGGATGTTCCCCAGCTCCTGCACAGTTGTGTCCCGGGGCAGCTCTCTCTATCCAAATAAATTCTCTGTACCAAACTGGGAGTTCTGTTTGTCATTGCCAGGGAATTTCTGGAGAAAAGAGCCTGAAGGGAGACCTGTGCAGTGCCTACAGCTCCCTGAAGGGAGGCTGGGCTGGGGTTGGTCTCCTCAGCCAAGCAACCAGCGACAGGGCAAGAGGGAAGGGCCTCAGGCTGCAGCGAGGGAGGTTCAGGTGGGGCAGTAGGAAAAACTTCAGTGAGAGGCTTCTGAGGCACTGGGACAGACTGCCCAGGGGGGAGGCTGAATGCCCATCCCTGGAGGCTGAATCTCCATCCCTGGAGGCATTCAAAAAACGTTTGACCATGGAACTTGGGGATATGTTTAG